>OLKM01000409.1:80000-82500 GCA_900291075.1 Melanogrammus aeglefinus | reverse complement strand
ACAAGACCCCAGCAGGATAACACAGCTAATATAGCGAAACACTTCCTAACACTGTAATGGATTAGCCGCTCTCTCTGCAGGCAAACACAAACATCTCCACAATGGCCCCTGGAATGACTTGGAGTAGGATCATTCTCACATTGCACCTTTTGACGGTTCTAGTCTGAAGTAGAAACATACCAATAAAACACTGGGTTGTGTATCACCTCTGGGAGTATATATAGAAGCTCATACCACGAGCCGATTATTTTCCCTTTCTTCCACTGACTTTGGGATTAGTTTCTCTTTGTCTATTTTAACTGAAAATGTTTTCGGATAGAAGTGGGCATGGCAAGCTCTTTGAAAATTGAATGTAAAGTGATGCAGAGTTTGAGCCTTTATTTAGAATTGCTTGACCCAACAACCACATGGTTGATTTCAAACCCTTTAATAATTCGTTAAAAAACCGAAATGGCGACAGATGATTCTGTTGTTTTTAGTCACACACTGCTTTCCTTTTTTGTGGTCAAACGCGGGAAATTTTTCAGCTCGCTGACTCTTGTTTGTTTATGGATGATTTAGCCGTCCTTATCCCCCCCCCCCTCCTCCCAGATTAGTGGGGCGATCTGCCTTGTCTTCACACTGCTGAGTCCAATCCACATCCCCTACACCAGGGGGGGTGCTCCCATGGAGATCAGTGACGCCTCACTGACCACATCAATCAATCATCCACCCTCTGACTCCTTCTCTCCCTTTGTCCCGATCTCCCTGTCTCCGTCTCCATATAGTCCTGTCTCGCCTACATAACTGCCATATTTGTCTCATCACACTTTCCCACACATGACATGGGACCTACTTTCTATTTAAAACATAGCAACTTGGTTGTTTTTTGGTCCAAAGAAAATCTATAACGCTCTTTTTTCCACTTCATAATTAATGGTACTCACTGGAGGTGGACACGCTTTAAAAAATAATAATTATTAAATGATATGGGCCCTATGCAGATGTTCACCAATAGATCAGGCTCATCGTTTATAAAATAGATTAAGCTAAGGTGATTTGTTGTTGTTTTTTAAATTATATATTTTAACGACACCTAGCATTTCTAACTGGAATCCATTCATATGGATTCAATGTTCATGTCTCCCTTCACAAATGTTCCTTCAAGTTAAACTATCAAAAATGTCCGCCCCTATTGTCTTCATAACGAGGTCAGCAGTAAGCAGGTCCATACGAGACCTTAAATGACAAAGAAAATGGGTTTGACTTGCGCTGCCATTGCTGGAAAGTAATGGTGTTTTGTTCATGTATTGCCCTCCTGGGAGGTGATGAACACTGACTCACAACTGGGCCTATCGTTTTGTGTCCTCTTTACCCGTTATTAATATAAATGATGGTCTTTCAGATTTTTTGAGAAAAAGGAAACCTAGACTTCTTCCTATTTGTTTGAAAATGATGGAAAAGTTTGGGTTATGAGGATATTTGAGCACATTCACTGGAGACTCTTTTGGACACCCAATATCATTGTTAAGTTAATTCATTTCTTAACATGCTTTTATTTTCTGAAAGCTACAATCATGACTAATGCTTACTGCTTTGCAAACTCTCAAACAAATCAGATGGATCAATTGAACGAGGAATCTGCCATTCCTATACATAACGAACAACAAAAATACTGCCAAACAACAGCTTTAATCTTTCCTCTGTGTCTGGCCCTCGTAAACTGGCGGCTGTTGTGAAACTATTCTTTATGAAAGCGATCGTATTACCTGCCTTTTTGTCCTGTGTCTGTCTGTTTGATTAAGCCAGGGATAAATGTGCAGAGTGCACCTACTGCCCCGGTACACAGTATTGGGACAGCTATTGTCCCAAGGCCAACACAAGTCCAACACTATAAAAAATAAAAACCCTCCTCAACATACACCTTCCTCTCTTTCTCCCTCCTCCTCCTCCTCCTCCTCCTCCTCCTCCTCCTCCTCCTCCTCCTCCTCCTCCTCACCATACTCCTCCTCTCTTCCCTCTCCTCTCTTTCTCCCTCTCCTCCTCTCTGCCCTCCTCCACCTCTTCCCCACTCCTCTTCCTCACCATACACCTTCCTTTCTTTCTCCTTCTCCTCTCTGCTCTCCTCCTCCTCCTCCTCCTCCTCCTCCTCCTCCTCCTCCTCTTCACCATACACCTCCCTCTCTGTCTCCCTCGGCTCCTGTCTGCTCTCCTCCACCTCTTCCCCACTCCTCCTACTCTTTTGACTCGCTCCACCTCTCCTCCTCCACTGCTCCCCTCGTTGCCCTTTCCTTCCCCTTGTGTTTGCCTCCCCTCTTCTCTCGTGTCCCCTCTCCCCCTTCGTCCCCATCAGGAGGAACCTAATAGGAAATCAAAGTTTCTGGGGAGAGAATGGAGTGCGGCGCAGTGTTACTGTCCCCTGGGTCCTCCGTGCTGAAAGAGGAAGAGCAGAAAGCACTATGGTCGCACTGTGGAGAGGAAGGTTAATGTAGCAGATAGTCTTTCCTTCTCTCGCTCTCTC
>OLKM01000409.1:67500-75000 GCA_900291075.1 Melanogrammus aeglefinus | reverse complement strand
AATTATCTGTGGCCTTATGCACTGTTGCTTCAAATGATGTGTAGGAAAGCAACAGAGAGAAAGAGAGAGAGAGAGAGAGAGAGAGAGAGAGAGAGAGAGAGAGAGAGAGAGAGAGAGAGAGAGAGAGAGAGAGAGAGAGAGAGAGAGAGAGAGAGAGAGAGAGAGAGAGAGAGAGAGACAGAGACAGAGTGATGACTGGAGGTAGGGCAGGGGCCCCTGGGAGACAGACTAAACCGGTGGACAGGACAATGACCCCCGTGGCTGGGTTCCTTTCAACAGGGCCATCAGAGGCAGTGGGCGGAAAATGACACAGTGACATGTTTCACAAGCTAGCTAACGCTGCCCAAGCCAAGGCTGGTCTGTTTTTCAGTCTGTCAGTTTCCCTAAATGCTTATCTGTATACCAAAGTCTATATCCTCTCTGCCCTTTGTTAACGTATGCCAACTCTATGTTCTTAAAAAGAAAAACACCAAGAGGGTATAAAACACATTGAGGCACTGAAGTGGAGGTTTTTGTCAATACCTCTATTCTAGGTCCTTGCCAGAAACTGAAACGGGACACCTTGCAAGCGAGTACAACACTATTGTGTTGATTATTCAACAATGGATGTGGTTCCTGGAGTAACCCCATGATATCACACACAGATTATTTTATCCGATGCCTTTTGATTTTCTGTCTATCAGAGAGACAGACAGAAAGTAGATGCCTTCCTGTCTGTCCTACAATTTAGTTCACAGAATCCTACCTCACCATTTTTTCACTCCTAGTAAAACAAACAGTTCTGTAGCCTATGTTTTTTATTGATTCCTTAAACCCAGACTGTAACACCGACATTAAGTGAATGAATTCACCGGGCCAAGCGGCAAACCCCTGCTCGGTCACAAAGAATCAATTCCTTCCAATAAAGAACTGGCTCAGTAAAAAATACAATATGAACACCAGACAAAAGGAGACCTGTTATTTTTTTATAATCGCATCTGAACCAAAAAAATAACAGCGTTCCCATTTCCCCCGAGGGGATTAAACGGTGGGAACGGACGGGACCGACCACCATAGGCGTGCGTGGGTCTTAACCTGTTAAACGCAACAGAAAACGCAGAGGTATATTGGTCGGGAATAAACACCAGAATGAGAATTAAAACGCAGCGGCCGTTTCAAGATGGAAGACGACGAGTTAGCGAAACGCTAGCTGAGCTTCTTAGATCACCGTCCGATGCTATTGCGTCTCCACACATTGCTCACTGCCCCGTAAATGTGATTTCTGGCAATAAAGCTGTTATGAGGTGCCCGGGGAAGGCGGCTGTGTCACTGTGTTGAGGCCCCCGGTGTGGTGGGCTGTGGAGGAAGGGAATTAGATTAGCAGAGGGACCTGGCTGGGAGGGGAGAGGAGGAGAATACTGACGATAAGATACAGATGAATTGCAGAGAGATGGGCCTTCCTAGACCATTTTTTTTCTGGACGCATTACAGTAATCATACAGTACTTTTACTCATTGTTTACATTTATACAAAAAATGTTTACACACTTTTATTTCCCTAAATGTATTTTGCACGTTTAAACCGGTGTATTCTTGGTTTTTACTGTGAGAACTTTGGATGCAAGCGATACATCAATCCATCATATGGCTCCATCATATGTTGTAAATATGCATATCCATGTATATTTACAACGCATTTTAGTTTCTGCCGACGATCAAAACCACTTCAAAGTTTCATGAGAAGGTCATGCATTAAGGGTGTAAGTGAGTTATATGCATGTTTGCATCTGCAGATTTGTCTCCAGGCCCTGATGTCCTCAACTTAAGCATTGACTCGTTCAAAGTTCCTATTTAAAGTATCCTCACAGTTTACATGCTGGTCCATTTAAACACATACTCACCAACACTTTTTACTCTTGTGGCAACGCTCTTTCAACCATTTAAGTTGCCAAGGAAACCAGGTTAAACTACATCAACAGCTTTTCAAGAGCTCTTATCACATCAAGCTTTGACTGACAATCCTCACAGCAGTCGTTTCAGCGGTAAGCGTGCAACGTTAGCATATCATCCCTGCGGTAAAAACATTGACTACCTCCTTATCATTCTATACAGCAGCCATCGCATCATATTCCCCCCCCCATCTCCCCCCAACCTGTTATCCCCATCCCAGACAATGTGTGTGTGTGTGTGTGTGTGTGTGTGTGTGTGTGTGTGTGTGTGTGTGTGTGTGTGTGTGTGTGTGTGTGTGTGTGTGTGTGTGTGTGTCTGTGTGTGCGTCTGTGTGTGTGTGTCTGTGTGTGTGTATGTCTGTGTGTGTGTGTGTGCGTGTGCGTGTGTGAGGTGGTCTGCTGTGTAGGAAGAAAGGCGTCTCGCTATTTTCCAGGTGTGATAAAGTTGTCGTGTGTGTGTGCGTGTGTGAGGTGGGGTGGGGAGAAGCCATCTCGATTTCCACCTGACAAATTGTCTTATCGTTTTGTGGGGCGATTGGGGCGAATGAAAACATGACCTTTTGAAACACGGTTCCTCCCCAGGAACTGTTGCTACACTGATTCGCACAGATAGTGGTCCAAGGCAAGAATACACACCCACACACACACACACACACACACACACACACACACACACACACACACACACACACACACACACACACACACACACACACACACACACACAGGCTGATCAGCACTGATAAGGTAGTAGGAGGATCAGGGAGGGCATTGAAGTGACTAACAACCATTAGGACTATCCCATTCATACCCACGAGGAGAGACCAGAGCAAAAAGATCGAGGAAAGGAGAAAACTGACAGGGGGACCGAGAGAGAGAGTGAGACTGAGAGAGAGAATGAGAGAGAGAGAGAGAGAGAGAGAGAGAGAGAGAGAGAGAGAGAGAGAAGAGAGAGAGAGAGAGAGAGAGAGAGAGAGAGAGAGAGAGAGAGAGAGAGAGAGAGAGAGAGAGAGAGAGAGAGAGAGAGAGAGAGAGAGAGAGAGAGAAGACAGACAGACAGACAGAGAGAGGCACAGAGAGTGAGGGAGAGACAGAGAAAGAGAGAGAGGTAGTCACATAGCGAGAAAGAGAGAGGTAGTGACAGCGAGAGGAAGAGAGAGAGGTATTGACAGACAGAAAGAGAGACTTGGCTAGGCAGTCAAGTGGCTAACAAGGACCGGTTAGCGGCAGACAGAATGACTGACTAGCTGGCTGACTGACAGACATGTTGATTGACAGCAGAGCGGAGGTGCCACAATAACGGAGAGAGAGAGAGAGCGATATAGTTAGCTCGGATAGAGTGACCGGGTCGGAGCAGGATGAGGCTGCAGGGGGTGAGGTGTAGCCGACGTGCAGGGGCAGCTCACGGCAAAGTACTTGGTTTCATTATTGGACGTGGATTTGTTTTTACTCTGCGATGATACAGTGTGTATGCATGCATGTATTCATATCAAATGCTGGATGTTATTAAAGATTGTCTGTAGAGAATATGGGAAAACAATATCAAAAACATATCAGTGATGTCAGATGAGATAATGCATTACCTGTGTGTCCCCTGAGTTTAATAGTACCGGTAACTAAATATTGAAGTAGTATAACAGCAATGAGTCGAGGGGTTGAGGTGTGTGTGTGTGTGTGTGTGTGTGTGTGTGTGTGTGTGTGTGTGTGTGTGTGTGGTTTGTGTGGTGTTGTGTGTGTGTGTGTGGTGTGTGTGTGGTGTGTGTGTGTGTGTGTGTGTGTGGTGTGTGTGTGTTGGTGGTTGGGGGTGGGGGGTGGGAGGGTTAAAGGTTGGGCGGTGGTGTAAGAGAGAACAGTATTTGGCAGACTTAAGAAACTTAAAGTAAGGGAGGGAGAGTGCACGCGGATACAGTGCACAGGGCTGGCTAACCTTTCAGATCAGCGCTTTTGTCCAGCGGTAAAGAACTCAACGGCCATTGTGGGAAGCGGGGGGGACAAGGTTTCTCTCTGAGAAGGAGTCCAGTCGAGAGGGAGGGGGAGAGGGAGGGGGAGAGCGAGGGGGAGAGTGAGGGGGAGAGCAAGAGGGTTAGGTCGGAGAGAGGAGGGGGGGGAGATGGAGAGAGTGAGGGAAAGAGAGATAGAGAGAAAGAGAGAGAGGGGGAGGAAGAGAGGGGGAGGAGAGATAGAGATGGAGAGAGAGGTGAAGGGTGAAAGAGGATGGAGCGTGAGGGAGGGTGAAGGAGAAGGGTGATAGAAAGAGGGAGGGAGAGTGGGACAGAAAGAGAGAGAGAGAAAGGGGGGGGCGAGGAAGAGAGAGAACTATGAGGGGGAGAGAGGCAGTGGGGGAGTGAGGGAGAGAGAAAGAGGGAGACGGAGAAAGAAAGAGTGCAAGGAAGAAAGAGCAAAAGAAAGAATGGAAAAAGCATCTCTATAGCAAAGGGGGCAATAAGCGTGTGGCTGGAGGGTGGGGTGGGAGAGCAAAAAGACCAAAATGAGGTAAAATAAAGAAAGGCAGTAAACCGCCGTTGCGTTTTGGTGAAGATAGTGGGTATGAGAAGGAGATCGATAGAGAAGAGTGCAAAGGGTCAAGAGACATAAGGAAAGAGAGGGGACATCTGTAAGATGAGGTAGGGGATTGCCCCCTCCCACACCCTCCCCCCCCCCCCCACCCACCGCCCCCCCCCCCCCCCCCCCCCCCCCCCCCTTCCCTCCCATCGCCTCCCTCCCTCCATCCCTCCCTCCATCACCCTCCTCCCCCCCCCTTTGCCTCACAGTCGGATCCTGCTACTTACGGAGCAATAGGCAAAGAAGAGAAGATGAGAGGAGCTGGGGTCTGGGAGGTGGCCGGGTGGGGGTTGGCAGTCCAGACAGTGGGGGCTTTGTGGTCACTTATCAGGCACGGATAGAAAGCACCAGACCCAGAAAGGAGAGACAGTGAATAGGGAAGGGATGGAGGTGAAGGGTGGAGGTGAAGGTGGAGGTGAGGCTTGGGTTGGGGGGTGGTCGGTGACGGGGGGGGGGGAGTGATGGAGGGATGGAGGGAGAGACAGAAGGAGGAGGATGTTAGAAAATCTGGAGACAACAGGTGGGTAGGAATTAAAAAGTATAAAGTATAAAAGTATAAAAAAGGAGGAATGGAGGAAGAAGTAGAGAATCAGTAGAGGAAAAGAGCGGAAGAGTAGACACAAGGAACAAGAGGATGAGAACTTCCTGGAGAGTGACAAGAGGTTGTGAGAAGAACAAAGAGAGAGAGAGAGGGAGAGAGAGGGAGAGAGAGGGAGAGAGAGGGAGAGAAAGTTGGGTGGGGTGTGTGTGAAGGCAGGTAGTAGCACTACTTAGATCACTTTACCCCGCTGGTGTGCTTTTAAGTGCAAGGTGGATGAGACGGAGAAAAGGGGGAGCACGGGGACATTGACGAGGAGCGAGAAGGTCAAGGAGGGCCACATGATATGCAGGGAGGTGCTGGACAAGAGAAGCTCTGCTTACACAGGAGAAGCCCTTGGTCACGTCTGTCAAGGAGCTGTTTCACGGAGAGAGACAAGAACGTTTCAGTGGGGGATCACTGCAGCTCTAGAGTAAACTGTGAAACGTATCGATTGGTTGTATGTGATGTGGTTGCATTTCGCCCATTTTTGTCATTCTTGCGCTTTGCTTTTTTAACAAAGAGACAGACAGAAGGACATAGGCATCAGCAGAAAACAAAACAAACAAACACAAATGCACACACACACACACACACACACACACACATACACACACACACACACACACACACACACACACACACACACACACACACACACACACACACACACACACACACACACACACACACACACACACACACACACACACACACACACACACACACACACACACACACACACACACACACACACACACACACGTAGGCGCTCAACAGCAGCTCCCAGCTCCCTGCGGTGGGCCTGCTGAGAGGGGTCATGTCAGACATCTCCTCCTGTTGCGTCGGCTTCCTTTTCTCCCACAATTCAACACTGCAGAGCTCACCCCTCCGGCTGCGCGAAATGGCAACGGAAACAGGGTCCCAAAGTACACACACACACACACACACACACACACACACACACACACACACACGTAGGCGCTCAACAGCAGCTCCCAGCTCCCTGCGGTGGGCCTGCTGAGAGGGGTCATGTCAGACATCTCCTCCTGTTGCGTCGGCTCCTTTTCTCCCACAATTCAACACTGCAGAGCTCACCCCCCGCCTGCCAAATGGCACGGAAACAGGGTCCCAAAGTACGCATACACACACATGTATGTAGGCACTCGCACTCTCTAGACTTAATACACACGCATGGACCTTGCAGCACAATGAACACACACACTAACACACACACTCACACACACACACACACACAAACACTCACACATATAGCATGCAATCATCCCCTGGAACTTCCTCTCATCCAATGGGGTTTGAAGAATGATTTGAATTTAATTGATCTTTTATTATTAATAACAAGCTTTATTTGACTTTATTTTCCAATTATAATCATATCATATTTATAACATCAAAATTTATAGCATTGATTGCAGTATTTAGGGATTGAAAAAACAGTCAATGAACTGTTAGATACCGTTCGGCGTCTTTTCATGACCCTATTAACATAATTGTTTTTAGTTTGCATTATATTAAAGCACAATGTGAATTGAAGTGTTGAAATCCTTTTTCTTCTAGAAACAACAACACAACTTCTTTATAGATTTCAGAGCGAGAAACCCAAAAGGACATTCTCATCAGTCATCAAATCAGAAGCACAGTTCACCTCGACTCTCCACCGGGAGAGAGAGAGATAATTCCCCAAATACCGCCCACAAACATCTCCTACGCTCACAAATATTTGTATCACCCTACAAGCCTCAACAAAAGAGGGCAGGCTGACATCGTTGAACGAGTTTTTCATTGTTTTCGCGTCTGTTTGATGCTCTGAAGAGAGTACCTATTGTTCTCACCTATGTGATTGATTCGTTTTCTGTTAAAAAAACTCTAAATGTGACATGTCTTTCTATACGCGTATTCAATATGAATAATGAAATGTTGCATAAAATACAGTATAGGCCAAAGTTACCCAGGCTGTCCATACTTTTCAACCCCAGAACAAGTCGTAAAAAAAAATTCATTAAACATCAAACATGTACAACATAATTATTCAAGTGGCATACTCAACATCATTAGACACAAAGACATTAGGGATAAGTGACACCATGCTACTCTAACACAGCTTTTCTTTGATTCAATCATTGTTTTCCAGTCTCCTCTGTTTCCATGAGCCATTGTGACGCATGGCTCACAAAATGTTACAAGTCAATACAATAACCATGCAGTAAGTCTAGAAATATGTGTCTAAAAATGTTAAAATATAATACTGAAAAATGACACATATATTACGTTTCTTGAACAATTAATGCATCTTAAATCAGGTAAAGAATCCCTTGTAGATTGCAAAGGATTTCTCCCTTCCTTGGGGGAGGGGGACAAAAAAAGGACAAACTGTTACACTAACCAAAATAAAATAAAACACATTAATAAGTAG
>OLKM01000409.1:0-62500 GCA_900291075.1 Melanogrammus aeglefinus | reverse complement strand
GGTTCGCGGGAAACTGTCGTTACGTCGCGCTGCGAGGCCGTAATTAGAGGCTATTAGAGCCATACAACTGATAATATTAAATGAATATGCGCCTCTCATTAATCCGTACTATCTTTCCATGCGTTGTGGGAAAAAACTAAGTACCGATAACCTCAAACAACAAGCTTCTCAAGAGTGCAACGCTACCAATGCTAAATAGCAGAGCTAGTTACCGCTAACGTTTTATGCTGTTTATCCTAGGCAAGATTACAATTATACCCACAGCTGGACAAAGGCTTTATTCAGTTTAACATCTTACCGACCACAGTGAGAACCTCTTATACTCTACTTGAACAAGCTTTTAAAATGAGTGTTTTCAATTTGGACCGTTTTCGATTCGACAAACAGCAAACGGCGACGACAGACAAAGAGCAGAACACTGGCTCCATCAGCCCGGAGTCTGAGAAGGAAAACAAGCCAGGTGAGGAGATCGTATAAGAGCCTTGGATAGACCCTAACCTCACTCTGACATGGATGTGTTCAGAGTTAACCTTACGTTACTGGACGGCCTTCTGTTTTGAGGCATTTTGAGAGTACCTGGTATATCGACAGCATACGCATTCCCATCGCTAATTGCTGTCATAGTAATTTTGCAAGAGTTTGTCACGGCTGATGTCTTTTGGTTTTGAGCTCTGTGTTGTCTCATTTAATGTCTCATCGAACAAAGCCCCCCCTCATAAATCTCAGAGCCCCACAAAATGCACACCATTGCAAACCGCTGACTCCATGGCTTCGTGTATAATTGAGCTCACCTCATCTATTTCTCAGCTAAAGGCAAAACTTCCAAAAGCCCTTCAAAGTCTCGTGTCCGAGGAGTGGTGTTTGACGACGTCATCTGTGACTCTGAGGAGGAGGACGACTCCTTTTCTAGTCCACCAAAAATAACAATAACCAGGAAAGTCAAAGCTCCACTTCAATGGTAAAGTATGTTTTTGAAAGACACCAGTAAACTACACGACCAAGAATCATTTGGTAATTTGTGGTCTGATCTGGAATTCTGCTCTGCTTTTCTCTCAAACTGACTACTTTTTTTTCTAACCAACATTCTCTGCTAAAGTCAAGATTTTTCACAATGCGTCTGCTTTAAATACAGGGAACTTATGAAGAAAGCATCCTCAAAGAAGGAAAAAGGTCACAAGGAAGAAAGCGACACTGAGCTCGATGATCGACTTGAGAAGCTCCAGGAGGTGTTCCCTCAGCGGTCCAGAGAGGAGCTACTCGAGGTGGGTGGAATCGAGCGAAACCTACCCTGATGGTTGTTTTCTGTTGTCATGTAAATATGTGTTATGTACCTTACTTTATTACATTAGAATGATTTTGTAAATGGGTATGTTGTATTATCGTCTCTTGATTTGCACTGCTCTTTATGCGGCTGTACCATCTGAAATTCCCTTTGGGTATTCAATAATTGTTAGAAGTTTAGGTATTGGTTTAAGTGAAGTTCAACGCGTATTAGTTGAGAGATTAATCTATGTAATTTATTTCCTGTCTTTAGGTGATTGAGAGCACTAGCACATTGGATGGGGCTGTAGCTATGTGTATAGCCCAGTATCAGGATAAAGAAGGTAAACAATAATACATCGGTTTCTGAATTGGAAGGCATGAAAAATAACGAGGCAAATCGAACATTCTCCCCGCACACCTTTTAGGTTGCTTGGGCAAATATTGTCAAATGTGAGTTTGGTTTATTGAAAACTATTTATTATCATGTATTTTCTCAGCCTCCCCAGGCAAGAGTAAAAAAAGAAAACAATGTGGAACCAGCAGTCCCCAAGAGAGTGATGTCATCCTGCCTAACAAGAAAAGGAAACCATCCTTGGTAAGAAGTTGAGAAACATTTATGTAATACAAGCAGAAGATCAACTGATCTATTACTTCTGTGGAACGTAAGGCAGAAGCCAAACACCCAAAGCTAAGTACGTTTCTTCATTGGGGATCCTAGCTATTTAATTATAAACAGATTCCTTCTACATTTGTACTTGAAGACCGAAGCTTCTGAAGATGGAGAAGATGTTGATGATGAAGAAGACGATGACGAAGAGCAGGATGAGGAGGAAGGCAGGGAGCCAAGCTGGGAAAAGCAGGAAGTCATGGTCAGAAGACTGCAGAAGAAGTTCCCTGACCAAGACAAGGAGGTACTTTGGCACTCGGGGCTACATATCAGCGCTCCATAGTCTCTGATTCCATGCCATTTCATCTAATCCCATGATGATGCAACAAAGTAATGTCATTTTCTATCACTCCGATGAATGTATGGATTATTCATTCATTTATTCATTCATTTTATTCATTCATCACACCCAAGTATGGCTTGACGACATGGCCAAAAATGATGTCAGAATATTTTTGTATTCATCGATGTCTATAATTACCGCAGTATATATTAAAAAATTATGCTCAACTTACATTTACAGTACTCTCATTAGGAAAGAACCCTTAATAAACCAGAAGATTAATTTGGCTTATAATATACAATTATTGAGGTGGCAAAGAGAGGCTGACTATAGCATGATAGTGCAAACTCAAGCGCTCAAGTACTCTGGGTGGTCCCTTTTGAGATAGTAGTTGGCAGTGGTTCTAGTTCTGCGAGGACTGGTCGCCAACATAATTTGCACAGACCAATGCTGATCTGCCTGGTCAGATTTCCAAATAATAAGGGGTATCAGCCTTCTTGGAACTACAATTTATTCATCTTTTTCAGGCGTTTCCTCACACTCGTCGCGTCATGCGACAACTAGCCCCGTATGATGCATATATTTTTCAGACAGAATTACCCGGCGGTCAGAGTTCTGGGATATTTCCCCCAGTGATTTATGTCGTGCTCTGTGGCATGTACTTCATCATGCACTGTCGTTCCCTATTGTATCTGCCGTAACGCATCGTAGGTATTATTCAAATAACATCACCATTATTGCGGCAGATTTTATCGCGGTATCTGGTGTGTTTACTGTCATTGTCCTCCACTGTTGAGCCTGTTTTGTGTCTGGTGTGTGGACTGTCATGGTCCTTCGTTGTTGAGCCTTTTGTGTGTACACCGATGATCCCACACTGTTGTGTTTGGTGTGCAGGAGCTGAGGCAGGTTCTGCAGGAGCATGAATGGAATTCTGAAGAAGCCCTGGAGGTTCTCAGAATGTTCTCCGGTAACGGTTAGAATCGTATACCTTTTTTGGTTTTCTCGTAGGCATGCGTGTGCATCTGAAACTTGTATTTGATTTTTGAATCGTTTCCCTGAAGATAGTCAGGCTCTAATGTTGTCAAAATTTACTTGTGCTCCTTGACCACCAGACGATACCAGCTCCAGTCAACCCGAGAACAAGGAATGGAAACCCTCCAACTCTAAGATAAAAGTCCCAAAGCGAGCCCAGAGGGGGACCAGGGCAGCCCAATACAAAGAAGACAGCGATGAGGACGACTCCACAAACCACAGCAATACAAAGAAAACCAGCAACTGCAGAAATCGCAAGGGCCACAAAGACGGAGAAAAAGAGTCCAAAAGCAGCAGCAGCAGCAGCTCCTCCACGCTGTCCAACTGGCTCAGCAAGGACTCCAAGGAAACCGCATCGTCTCTCGCTCCGCGGAAAATAAAGACCACAACAACCTCTTCCGCCGCCTCATCCGTCAGTGATATGCTCTCCAAGTTCGCCAGCGGGACCAGCTTGGCAAAGAAGGAGGCGGTGGAGAGGAAGAGGAAGGCACTCGCCTCAGACCAACACATGAGCTCGGAGGGGGAGGGCGAGGAAGAGGGGGCGACTCACCAGCGACTACGAGGACTCTGGGGACGATCTGTCCTCTGAAGAGGAGGAAGGGGTTGGAGGACACGCTGAGCGGTCGGACCGAACGACCCTCAAGGCCCAGATACTCCAGTTCTTTCAGGAGGCTTCGCTGGACGAGCTGTCGTTGATGTCAGGCTGCTCCCTCAAAAAGGCCCAGAAGATTGTGGAGCTCCGGCCCTTCGACAGCTGGCAGACTCTCGTGAGTGTGTGTGTGTGTGTGTGTGTGTGTCATTTTAAGTAGCGGTGTGAATGGGAACCATGTTGTGTTACATGATATTGTGACAAGCTAAATTGCCATTATCAAAATTAAATAATATAATGGCAATCCAGCAGTTTCTCTCAGCAAAATGTCAGTTGACTTATGTCATGTCTTATGTTACACATCCCCCCCCCCTCCAGAAAGAGCTCTTGCACAAGGAGAATGGCCTGACGAAGGAGCTGCTGGTCGGATGTAAAGTTGTCCTCAAGGAGAGGAGCGCCGTTCAGAGTCTCATGTCCAAATGTACGAACATCTCCTCAAAGATGGTCAAGCAGGTCACCCAGATCATGACCAAGGGGGTGGGCAGGAAACAGCCCAGCATACTCAACAGCCAGTGAGTCGCGCGCACGCCTGCATGTTAACATACAGACAGAAATATAAATAAAGCCAATAACCCTGAACATCCTCAAGTTTGAAGTTCTATTAATTTTACTATTTATTTTAGTAGCTAATAATTGTTTTTGAATTAGTTCTCTATAATTAGGTTGTTGCAATGCATCATCACACAATACTGTATGCTGATAAAAGTAGAAACAAGGTAACTCACTTTACTTTTGCTATAACCTCTTGATCCCGAGTGGACCCAAACGTTGACAAATGGACCTATGCTACTAAAGGGCTACCAAATGATCATGCACTCTGCTCACACTTTATTCATTCTGACCCAGCAGCATCAATGACACAGGTGTTTACTTCTTTCCCAATGATAACATTTTATCGCCCTAGTTGTTGTGAATGTTACTTTGGGAATGTTCTTTTTGGAAAATACCGGAGAGGCCTAGTGATCAAGATGTTAAGCTATTTAGGCCCCTTCCACACGGGCACGGAGCAGATTTATTTGTGAAACCGCATAATTCTTGTGCATTTTGGCCGACCATCCAGGCGGCGCCGGCGAATCCGGTGCCCGAAACCGCACATTTCTGAAACCACCCTCGGAGGTGGTTTCAAATCTATCCGGACCTTTGCAGTTTCGTGTTAGGATTCGTACGCCTGAAACGCAAACAATGACGTCATTAGCCCCCCACCAGCTGGGGGATGTCAGAGTTGCATTGAATTTTTTGTTTTTTATTTTATTTGTATTCTTTTTGTAGCTTTAAATAAAGCCCCTTGATGAATTTAATTACTAACTGTACATTAAAAAGTATTTCTGCTCAATTTAAAAGGTTGAATCTCCTCGTGACTGAATGTTTGTATACAGCGCGCAGGCTGTATGCGCAAAGGCTTGATGCGCTCCACTTTCTTCTGTGGAGAACCAGCGCCTCGAATATTTACTACAGCGTTTCCACAGCTCGATGCGCTTTCGCAATGACTCCGTCTTTACGGAGATATTCCTGAACCGCATAAAACGAAACCGGATCGTTTACGCCTGTTTCGGCTCCGTGTGGACGGGGCCTTACAATATGATGTTTTAACATCCTGAGAGTAACACTCCTCATTGTTAACATAGGCCTGTTGTTTGCTTTTTCCCTTTTTGTATTGGGTGTAACTTACCTTCCAACGTGATTGGTTGTTTGCAGGTATCAGCTGAAGCCATATCAGCTGATTGGGCTGAAGTGGTTGCTTCTGTTGCATCAACACAAACTGAGTGGAATATTGGCTGATGAGATGGTGAGGTTAATATTGAATATCTCACTGATTTCACCCAGTGCCTTTCTGATGTTTTATTAGTTATATTATATGCACTATTCACTGCAAATGAAACGGTAGCTATGCTCATTATTTTACAAAACTGTGGTAATGAACAAGACCACCTTTGTCAATCTTTCAAAACTGCTCTCAAATGTTCCGAGTGTTCATTCCTGGATTTAATTGCATAACTATTTACTTAATATGAAATCAATCCAAAAGATAATACATTTCTTGGACAGGATATAAAATGTATCATAACAATCTCCTCTAAGCGTTCTTTTAAGTAGGAATTGTTATTTTGCATTGTCTCACACCATACCCACCCACCAGGTCCCCCCACATGCAGGGGGGAAAGACATAATCATTTGTTTTAGAAATCCTTATATATATCTCTATGAACAAAGACTGATGCGGGTGTAAAGAAAATTATTTGCTACCACTGCAACCTTTCTGTGTTTCATATTTGTTCATTCTCCCTCCTTTCTCCAGGGTCTTGGGAAGACCATCCAAGCTATAGCGTTTCTCTCTCAGCTCTACCAAGATGGTATAGAAGGTCCTCACCTCATCACAGTACCCGCCTCAACACTAGGTAAAGTACACACACCCACACCCTTGAACATGTCTGCCAACCGTTGAAATGTTAGCAAAGGCAAGCTACATTGGTCTGAGGTTCAATGTCTTCTGCTTGTAGATAATTGGGTGAGAGAGCTGAAGCTGTGGTCTCCGAAACTTAAAGTTCTAGTGTATTATGGTAAGATTCTGCTCATAAATTCTCCTCATGCAACCCAATTAAAACAGTCTTTAAAGGGGTTTAGTCCTTAGAAAATGCCTCAAAATACCCCTACTAAATGTTCTACCATTTTATGTATTTCTTATTCAAAATAACTGTTATTCAGTTTTATGGAAGCAAAAGGTATCTGGTCAATGTGGAACCATATGAAAAAGCAGAAGAGGCTGACAGTCTGGTTCTGTGCATGCAGGGTCTGTGGAGGACCGCAAGTACATGAAACACAACATCCTCAATGGAGATGAAGAATTTCAGGTCATCGTGTCCACGTGAGTATTGACCAACAGTCTGGGTCCGCTTGTCCATTACCTCGCGGTGCTGACACGAATCCGCTGGCTCTCTATAGAAATTCAAATCTGGGATCGACACACAAGATATCTGGTACCCCTCGTGAGCAGGGGGAGGGTGTTTATTGCAACGTCGCATTTTAGTGCATCGACGCATGCCCTTCCAGTCATTGTGAAGCAGAACTCGCCAAGCGTTGGATTGTGCACCCACTGATTGGGAACGTGAGCTGGGTTCAAACTGTCGTGTGACAGGTTATTTTTCCCCCAATAACTACTGCCTCACCAGAGCTGTAGTATTGTCACCTTTACCCGATTTAGCTTTAACCTGAAGAGTTGTTGCGTCCATGGTACGTCAGCCTCCGAACCCTCCCTGCATCACGTTGACCAGAAAACGGTGTTCTGCCGTACCGCCTAAAGTAAAGGCAATACAAATTTGAACCTTCCTCCGAAATCTTGTTCTGGAGTTAAGTGTGTGTGTGTGTGTGTGTGTGTGTGTGTGTGTGTGTGTGTGTGTGTGTGTGTGTGTGTGTGTGTGTGTGTGTGTGTGTGTGTGTGTGTGTGTGAGAGAATCAGTTTCCTGGCATTGTATTTATTTTATTTTTTTACCTACTTCCAATGTGATGAAATGCAATTTGACCATCTGAACATCAAATTGTATTGTCTTAATGTATAATGGTGAGGGGAAGTCCTTTGTTGCCGTAGGATTGTAAACATCATTGTCTTTCACAGGTATAACTTGGCAATTGGAAACGACAGCGACCGCAGCCTTTTCCGGAAGTTGCGTTTGAAGTACGCCATCTTTGATGAGGGTCACATGCTGAAGAACATGAACTCCCTGCGTTACCGCCACCTCATGGCCATCAACGTTAGTGCACTTTCCTGTACTCGCAGCTCACACCCCATCCCCCCACCTTTGATACAGCCAGGCACCGTGACTTGAATACGCTTTTACATATGCGTGTGTTAAAGGGGTGATCCCTTCATGCCCACGGATCATATTTAGTGTCTAATAATTGTCAGTAAACATTGAGTGTAGCTGCTTGTTTCTCCGGTTCTCTGTAGGCTGAGCATCGCTTGCTGCTGACCGGCACGCCGCTCCAGAATAACCTGTTGGAGCTGATGTCTCTGTTGAACTTCATCATGCCCTCCATGTTCTCCAACTCCAACGCGCAGCTCTCCAAGATGTTCTCCATGGTAACTCCCCGTGTCCGATCATTTTGAATGAATGAAACCCAGATGAATGTAAACACACCTGACTAGTAGTTGACATGCTGTTTTTGTTGGAAGAAAATAAAATGATAATTATTATTAATGACATGCTTTTGCTTTTGTCAGAAATCCCACGAGGAGCAGAGTCGTTTTGAGAAGGACCGCATTGCTCAAGCTAAGCTAATAATGAAACCATTCATCCTCAGAAGGCTGAAGAGTGAGGTAAACTCTTCATGTTCATATGTTGATTTCTATTCCTCTATGTTTGTGGGGTCCGGAGAAAAGTTGGTTCACAGTAATGGAATTAGAAATGATGGAGGCCCTTCAGATAATTTTCTTTGTCTGTGATCTCCAACAGGTCCTACAGCAGCTGCCTGCCAAGGAAGAAAAGATTGAGTTCTGTCCAATGAGCGAGAAGCAGAGAACGTTATACCAGTCCCTCTTCAAGAAACTCAAAAAGTCTGCGACTGGAGAGAGTAAGAATCCGGTCGTCTTCCGTCTTCTCTATCTTCAGTCGAGAAATTCGGGAAACGGATCTAAGCTTTGTTTACTTTCTTTATTCCTTATCCCCCCACTTTCTGTGCAGAGAGAGAGCTGTGTAACGTCATGATGCAGCTGAGGAAGATGGCCAACCACCCTCTGCTCCACAGACAATACTACACCACCGAGAAACTCAAAACCATGAGCAAGCTGATGCTTAAGGTTGGTCCAACCTCTCTCTGTGAAAAAAGCCTCTGCCGTTAGACCAATGTCGTACTTCCGGAACTCTGTTTAGTCCTCCTCCCCTCGCACTGTTTAGCCCTCCTCCCCTCGCACTGTTTAGACCTCAGGGGTTGACACTTGGGTTTCAAAAGCACTTGCCCATTGGGCAAGTACAGGTCATGTTCAACTTGCGCGAATGTGATGTTCACTTGCCCAAATTAAAATCAGAATCGTGAACGGGCCTCTTTTTGCCAGGCACCCAGCCTGGTTTTGGGGGGCTCAGAAAACTCATCCTAGCTCAGACTGAAGCTGAATGTTAGCTTCCACACATGTTGTGTTTTAAAAAATAACAAACTTCTCTTTGTTTACTTATTTATCGAACGATCACATCGTGCCATGAAGTGATTTCACTCCACCGTTGCAACTCATTAAAGCTATCGCCCAGTTATATGTAGACCTGCATGATTTTATGCAAATGTACATAACTAAATGTCCAAGGTAGTAGCAAAGATATGTCGTTTTTAACTTTCACGTTTCTTGTAGGTCTAACTGAATAATCACAATCGCGTTTCTAGTAGTGTTGTCAGTCACGATACTGGTTTTTCTAACTTCAATACTATACCTGGGAAAAATATCGATATTCTATACCATTTTCGATATCAGGGGGGAAAGTTTTTTTTCAGAAAAGAACATACCCAAAGTAAATAGAGTATTTCTCCACAACTGCATGGGAGATAGTGGAATATTCAATGGGGATAATACTTGGTTAAAGTGAATAAAACCACGGAACACAACTGGAAGATAACATTTCCACCTGAAATAATTATCAGTTGGTCGTTATCAGTTGGTAGCACTGTCTTACTATGAGACACAAATAAAGGTAGATATCTTACAATTTTGACACTTGACGCTTCTTTAAAGTTCAGGGCAAATATAATCGAGTGACAGCCGAGTCAAACACTCGCAAATACACATATGGCCACTAGAGTGCGCTGAAGAACATGTGATCTGAGTGAAGGCAATTTACCTTTTTCCTAAGAAACCCAGTCATTGATTATAAACACCATGTTTAGTTGCAAAGTTTAGCCCAGACACTGGATTATCTGTTTATGGTGGTTTTGTGCGATCAAAATCAACTTTGTGGACAAAAATCACAAAGGTAAAACTTAATTTTTGGTTGTTAAAAGAAAAGGACGTTTCTTCTTAAGTTGTTATTTGCGAGTTTTAGTCACAGGATGATATGGTTTGGACTGTTGGAATGAGTCGAGGCTCAGCTTTCATATAATATATAGTTTGTGAGGGTCCAATTTCGTGAAAAAGGCTTGCTATTGCTGTGCATGTGCACAGTTATGAAACTCAAAAACCGTATTCTTGCATGTGACTTTCCTTGGTAATTTGCCTCAATCCAAAGTACTTCCAAACCGCACTCCTCCATCACTACTCCATTTCCCTTCTCTACCTAAACCGGTCGTGAAGTCGCTGCACTAAATATGCTAGCTGTGTTGGTTCACCTTTAGCCAACACCGTCGAATCACTGCCAGAGACCGCACTGCGAGTGAGTGACAGAAGGCGGGGCTATATTCGTGCTGAAGCGATGTGTGTCTGTTAACTCGCTGTCCGAGAGAAGAGAAGACAGCGTGCTGATCAATTGGAAATACATCTTTTTTGTGTGATTTTGCAGAACAAAAGGTTGTTCTGCAGTTTTCAAAAACATCCAACCAAAATCCACTTGCCGGTTCGGGCAACCAGAAATCAATCTCAACCAAATCTTACTTTTAGTTGCCCCGGGCAAGTGGACAACCGTTAGTGTCAACCCCTATGACCTCCTCCCCTTGCACTGTTTAGACCTCCTCCCCTCACACTGTTAAGCCACTCCTCCCCTCGCACTCTTAAGCCACTCCTCCGCTGACACTGTTAAGCCACTCCTCCACACACTGTTAAGCCACTCCTCCACACACTGTTAAGCCACTCTTCCTCACACTGTTAAGCCACTCTTCCTCACACTGTTAAGCCACTCTTCCTCACACTGTTAAGCCACTCCTCCACACACTGTTAAGCCTCTCCTCCACACACTGTTAAGCCACTCCTCCACACACTGTTAAGCCTCTCCTCCACACACTGTTAAGCCACTCCTGCTCTCACTGCTAAGCCACTCCTCCCCTCTCACTGCTAAGCCACTCCTCCCCTCACACTGTTAAGCCACTCCTCACACTGTTAAGCCACTCCTCCTCACACACTGTTAATCCCTCCTCCCCTCACAATGTTAAGCCACTCCTTCTGTTCCCCAGGAGCCGACCCACTTCGATGCCAATGCGGCGCTGATCCAGGAGGATATGGAGGTGATGTCAGACTTTGAGCTTCACCGGCTCTGCCAGCAGTACTCCTCCATCGGGTGCTATCAGCTAGACAGCCACCTGCTACTGGACTCTGGGAAGTTCAACCTCCTCACGGACCTTCTGGCCTCGCTCAAAGACGCGGTATGCACTACTGGCTCACTAGAAGCTACTGGTTCACTAGACGCTACCGGTTCACTATGAGCTACTTGTTCACTATAAGCTATGGGTTCACTATACGCTGCTTGGCCACAGATAGAGGGTAGATATCAGGGTTCTAAAATGGGAGTCTCCCCAGACTTTCAGCTGGGGAGTCAAACACCTCTAACAATTAGACTTCATGCACAGTAAGTTTGTGGACGTATTTTCAGGTTGGCTTGATAATATATGCAAAGTTTAGGACACAACTCTTAATACTGATTGATTGGGTATACATTTTTAAGGGCATTTGGCAGCCACTTTTGACCAAAGCGACTTACAAGGGTTCATATACACATTCCAAACCGACGGCTGAGTCAATCATGCAAGGTGACAGCAAGCTCGTCAGGAGCAGTGTTAGGGTTAGGTGTCTACGGTTAGGCTAAGGGACACCGCAACACTGCAAGGAGGAGCCGGGGATCGAACCAGCAACCTTGCAGTTAAAATTAGTGATCGAGTAGTGATTTTCTTTTTTAGGCGTGATTTACAGACAGTTCAATAAATGTCATTTTTGTAACATTTGTTTTCGTCATTGTTTCATTTTTATGATGTAAATTGAGGGAGGCTTAGCCTTGAAATCCAGACCCACATCTAAAAAGCTGTAGGGTCTGGAAACGAGTAAAGGAAATTGTTGCTAGGCAGGTTGGGAATGTATTACGTAACCCGGTACAAATTTGGCACCCGGTACAAATTTGGTGTGACAGCGGCACCAAGCATGTATTTGAAAATATCACTGGATAACACACATTGGATAACACTACGAGCAATCAGAAGAATACAAGGGGTGACGTATCCAGACCAGTGGAGCTAACCAATAGATAAGACTCTTACCGTATCCAGTCGGTAAAACAGCAACGCTTTTGGCCCGCCTATATTGATACATCGATGTGATTGATTAATGTTCTAGGCCAGGGGAGGCCCAGAATATACACAAGTATATTGATCGTTCCCAGAGTGACACGCTGAGCAAATTCAATTTGTGCTCTCGCGCGAACTCTGGATTTCCAGGGTATTATCGGCTCCAAATATTGGCTCAAGAAAATCGGCATCGGCGTATCGGTTATCGGCTAAGGCTGATGAAAAAAAAATATCTGTATCTGCCCTAAAAAATCCATATCGTTCGATCCCTAAGTCACCCCACTCGCTCCTGAGCTAAGCCGACACATTCAACCCTCATCTTTCAAATACAATCAATGAATAATATATAATTGATCACTACTGCTAAAATATCCAGATCTAAAACTTACTATACTGAAGTGGTTCACCATCA
The DNA here is from genome assembly GCA_900291075.1 of Melanogrammus aeglefinus. Classification (NCBI taxonomy): domain Eukaryota; kingdom Metazoa; phylum Chordata; class Actinopteri; order Gadiformes; family Gadidae; genus Melanogrammus; species Melanogrammus aeglefinus. The sequence goes on along the minus strand of OLKM01000409.1, from coordinate 50,013 downwards.
GTTATTCCAGGTTCCTCTGCGTCTGGTGGTAAATAAAACGTCATGAGGGAGATAATGTCTCGCACCACGCCTTCCTTGTGGCTCTGTGTGAATTTCTAACGTGGCTGTCCTCTCCACCCCTCAGGGAGACAGGGTGGTGTTATTCAGCCAGTTCACCATGATGCTGGACATCGTGGAGATTCTGTTGAGACACCTGAAGCATCGCTACGTCAGGCTGGATGGATCCACGCCCATCGCTGACAGGTCTGAGCTCCCCTCTGGGGGGGGTGTGTGTGTGTGTGTGTGAGATAAAGAATCTAAAGTTTATTTTTTATCTGTGTCGAAAAGTTAGAATGGCGGTTGTTGGAGATTTTTGTATGTAAATAATCATGGCCAAGTCCCTATCTATGGCTAAATGAGACTTAACAATTTCATTGAGCCTATGGTCTGCTGTTGAAAGCCCTTGCCTTTGCAGTATTATGAATGTTGGGGTTCTATGGGACCATATGGGGCACACGTGTTGCATAAGAGAATGAAACGGAAATCCTTGAGATCTCCACTTCCTCGAATAAAGATGATATTTATCGACACCTGCCTCCATCTAAAAAAATGAACAGGTTGTTTCCATATGACAACCCATGACAACCGCTCCGTCCCACAGGATAGTGTTGATAGACGAGTACAACAACGACCAGGACATCTTCGTGTTCCTGCTGTCGACGCGCGCCGGCGGCCTGGGCATCAACCTGACGTCGGCCAACGCCGTCATCCTCCATGACATCGACTGTAACCCGTACAACGACAAGCAGGCGGAGGACCGCTGCCACAGACTGGGCCAAACAAGGTAGCAGGCTGCCCCCGTCACCTCCCCATTAACAGGGCCGAACACATGCTGGCCCTGCATAATCATCACTCACAGGGACTGCAACTCTCTGTCGCATCGAAATTCAATGGTCCTTCTTTTGGATGTAAAATAATAGAAATTAAATGATTTACAACCATGGTTTTAGTTTGCAGTTATTAGTTTATTTGACAGATGCTTTAGGATTATTTATTTAACTCATTGCAGATTCAAACGTATTACAAAACACACAAGGAGCACCTTTGTAATGATTGGAAATGAAAGAGAAACACGTAAAACATGCACACGATGCGAGGCCTTGGCCATAAGTTATGCAATATTCTATATTGTGTGTTTGTGTGTGTGTGTGATACAGGACGGTGAAGGTCATAAAGCTGATCAGTAAGGACAGTATTGAAGATAACATGCTGCGACTGGGTCAGAAAAAACTGAAGCTGGAGCAGGACATGACAGCAGCTGACGCAAGTAAGCAATCACAAAATGGCGGTGCCATCTACATGACGGGTCTATTGCACAATAGCTATCGTTTAAAGAGCCAGTGAACCCACTGTTTTAGAACGAATTCAAACACTGATTTAAAACTGGGTTTTGGCCTGAGAGTTTTAGGAAAGGGGGGGGGGGGGTGTTATCCCCATGGTTACGACCAACGCCAACTTTATAATACTTTTATAGAACCGCCTTTGTGTAAGCGTTGGAGCATAGCATTGTACTATAGGCGTCTGGGAAGCCTAACCCTCACTCTGACGCGGACATTAAATACAATGCTGCTCAGACAGAGCTCCACACAAACCGTACCACCGGTGCCCCTTTATACCACGAAAAAGGTACTCGGGGTCCCGAAAGAACACTATCTGCGTTCGCTACAGGGTGGAACGTTCTCAGTGTTTTGGGGAGACTGGCAAATACATAGGATTTTACCCCCTTCATGTTTAAAACAGTGGGTTCATTGGCTCTTGGCTCTATATAAACGTTACAATTTCAAAATGAGAACGTTATTTGTATGGTCATACGTTCAATAACTGCTGTGGTAAGTCTGACTTTCGACATGCATTTATATTATAATTAATAATAATAATATTGGCAACAAAAATGGGGTGTCCTACTTACGCTGATACTGGACTTGGTGTGGTTTGGGGAATGCACTAGAAGTCATCAGCCGCAGAGGGTTTTCGATGATGTGTATATATAGTGGGGCAAAAAAGTATTTAGCCAGCCACCAATTGTGCAAGTTCTCCCACTTAAAAAGATGAGAGAGGCCTGTAATTTTCATCATAGGTATACCTCAGCTAAGAGAGAAAAAATGGAAAAAAAAAATCTCGAAAATCACTGTCTGATTTTTAAAGAATTTATTTGCAAATTATGGTGGAAAATAAGTACTTGGTCAATAACAAAAGGTCATCTCAATACATTGTTACATGCCCTTTGTTGGCAATGACAGAGGTCAAACGTTTTCTCTAAGTCTTTACAAGGTTTTCACACAATGCTGCTGGTATTTTGGCCCATTCCTCCATGCAGATCTCCTCTAGAGCAGTGATGTTTTTGGGCCTTCGCTGGGCAACACAGACTTTCAACTCCCTCCAAAGATTTTCTATGGGGTTGAGATCTGGAGACTGGCTCGGCCACTCCAGGACCTTGAAATGCTTCTTACGAAGCCACTCCTTCGTTGCCCGGGCATGTGTTTGGGGTCATTGTCATGCTGAAAGACCCAGCCACGTTTCATCTTCAGTGCCCTTGCTGATGGAAGGAGGTTTTCACTCAAAATCTCACGATACATGGCCCCATTCATTCTTTCCGTCACACGGATCAGACGTCCTGGTCCCTTGGCAGAAAAACAGCCCCAAAGCATGATGTTTCCACCCCCATGCTTCACTGTAGGTATGGTGTTCTTTGGATGCAACTCAGCATTCTTTCTCCTCCAAACACGACGAGTTGAGTTTTTACCAAAAAGTTCTATTTTGGTTTCATCTGACCATATGACATTCTCCCAATCCTGTTCTGGATCATCCAAATGCTCTCTAGCAAACTTCAAACGGGCCCGGACATGCACTGACTTTAGCAGGGGGACACGTCTGGCACTGCAGGATTTGAGTCCTTGGCAACGTAGTGTGTTAGTGATGGTAGCCTTTGTTACTTTGGTCCCAGCTCTCTGGAGGTCATTCACTAGGTCCCCCCGTGTGGTTCTGGGATTTTTGTTCACCGTTCTTGTGATCATTTTGACCCCACAGGGTGAGATCTTGCGTGGAGCCCCAGATCAAGGGAGATTATCAGTGGTCTTGTATTTCTTCCATTTCCTAATAATTGCACCCACAGTTGATTTCTTCACACCAAGCTGTTTACCTATTGCAGATTCAGACTTCCCAGCCTGGTGCAGGTCTACAATTGTGTTTCTGGTGTCCTCTGACAGCTCTTTGGTCTAGGCCATAGTGGAGTTTGGAGTGTGACTGTTTGAGGTTGTGGACAGGTGTCTTTTATACTGATAAGGAGTTCAAACAGGTGCCATTAATACAGGTAAACGAGTGGAGGACAGAGAGGAACCTCTTAAAGAAGAAGTTACAGGTCTGTGACAGCCAGAAATCTTGCTGTTTGTAGGTGACCAAATACTTATTTTCCACCATAATTTGCAAATAAACTCAGGCAATGTGATTTTCAGCCAAAGGCAATGTGATTTTCTGGATTTTTTTTTTTTCATTTCGTCTCTCATAGCTAAGGTTTACCTATAATGAAAATTACAGGCCTCTCGTCTTTTTAAGTGGGAGAACTTGCACAATTGGTGGCTGACTAAATACTTTTTTGCCCCACTGTATATATAATTATACACACACACTAGTGTTGCACGATACCAAAATTACGACTTCGACACGATACCTGCCCGAAAATACCTCGATACTCGATACTGAACCGATACCACGTAGAAAATCTAAATTATCTGGAAAAGAGATGAATAATGGTCCAGCTCGGTCTCACTATGGTTTAACTTTCAGCAGCTTGGAGCTTTCCTGCTTTTTGAGCAAATTACGTTAATAAATTGATTCTACTGAGCAAGTATGGGCATAATCTCTTCTGATTTTTATCATAATTGCTTTTGCTTTGCAAGCCACTTTTCTGTACAATATAAAATTTTGAACAGTGAACACATTAATGTCTGACTTACACATACAATTAAAATACTATTTTCTCCTCTCTATTAAAAACAAAACAAAACATGCCACTACATGGTACCTGCCATTACACTATGGTGGACAAACGTCAGTCCGATAATTGCAGTGAAGTATTTGAACTTTAACACTCAGAATAAACAACTCAAAATATACTTGCTACTGAACATGTTTTAACAATGCTTTCCACCTGCTGAGCTAAAATGAAATGATTGTCCGTCTGTACTTTTATGCACACCGAACTAGACCGCTGTCAAGAAAAGTGAATTTTTTGCCTGATTTACGTCTTTCTTATCACTCCGCATTAAGTAGTCCGGTTACTTATCAACCCCAGCATGTGCGGTTGCTAAGCGACATCAACGTCTTTGGCTGACTTTTTCTTTGCTGATCAACACTACGAATGATAATTGTAAAAAGACACACCGTGTGAAGATATTGTTTCGTTTTGGCAAGGAGCTGTATAATAAGCGGGATAATGTATAGACCGCTGCCGGTCATTATCGAAAATAATACCCTTCAGGGCGAAGCAAGACACCTCCGCTTCGCGTCAGGGTCCGGTTCGCGCTGTCTGGGCTTATTCTCCCGATAATGACCGGCGTTCTGTACAACATTATCCCTTACATATATCATATAATTCGCCATCTCGTTGCGTCTCACTCTCCCTCGCTCAGTGAACTGCCGCTGCTGCTGCTGTGGCTTAATACGAGATGAGGGGCACGCCCACAGACTAGCCTCTGCATGCAACGAGTATGACTGAGAGTTGGAGCGGATCGCTGCACAGACGCAGAACGTTATTTTAATAATTGCGAATCGTATCGTTTTTTGCGTGAGGGTATCATGATACCTTTCTAGTATCGGTATACCGTGCAACACTAATATATACCAATATATATGATCCATGGTTTGATACCCATGGCTCATGTATACCAATATATGATCCATGGTTTGATACCCATGGATCATGTATACCAATATATGATCCATGGTTTGATACCCCAACCCGGTCTCACGAAAATATGTGACACTGTCACGTTATTTTAATCTATTGTTCGTGATCAGGGACACCTATTTTCAAAATTTTCGTGTCAAAAAGCACAATTTTCAAACTGTCATGGCAACGTCCGCTCGGACACTGGACTTGCGAGGCATCGACGCGGACTTTCATTCACATAGCCAAGAACAAGACAATAGATGGCTAGGTACAATAAACATCAAGACATACCATTCTAAAAAGAACAGATGAAGCAGCTACCCTTGTTTCCTTCGCGGTTTGCCTACAGAGCAGCGCACCTGCATTTAATATATCCCTAAATTGTTACAATTTCTCAGAATCAAAGGCGAAAGTAGAAACGGGTGGCCAAAAGCTGTCGTATTGTTAGTTATCACAGACTATTTTAAGTAGAAACGGGTGGCCAAAAGCTGTCGTATTGTTAGTTATCACAGACTATTTTAAGTAGAAACGGGTGGCCAAAAGCTGTCATATTGTTAGTTATCACAGACAATTTTAAGTAGAAACGGTTGGCCAAAAGCTGTCATATTGTTAGTTATCACAGACAATGCCTCGCAAGTCCAGTGTCCGAGCGGACGTTGCCATGACAGTTTGAAAATTGTGCTTTTTGACCCGAAATTTTTGAAAATACGTGTCCCTGATCACGAACAATAGATTAAAATAACGGGACAGTGTCACGTATTTTCGTGAGACCGGGTTGGATACCCATGGAACATGTATGCCAATATATGATCCATGGTTTGATACCCATGGCATGCGTGCCGTGAAACCCTTGGTGAAATTGATCACCAATCTGGTCAAATTAAATGATTTACTGGCTGCATGCTGGATGCATGCTGGATAAGGACAAAAATCAAATGCAAGATCTCTGACCCAAAGCCCTGCTGTATTAGGAAGGCTAAAGGAGATATTAATTGATAATCCTTCTCTCAGGTGGTGAGGGGACCATTCCTGAGGACATGGCCTCTTTGTTGAAGGCCTCGCTGGGACTGTGAAACCTATTTGCACACTAACTCACTTAACAGGGCGTGCACTAAACTCCACACTGGCTAGTAAGGACACTCCAAAACAGCCCCAACTCATTGTTCGGACAGTATTCTCACAGAATCGTCATCCTGGGACAGGGTTTGGACCCCTGCTCCATACTTGATCCAGACAGTCACACTGAACAAGTATTTCGTTATTTTTAGTGTGACCTTTTTACAAATACTTGAAACCAGTACATAGTCAGGATTGGTCAGGTTGTAAGTGTGGCTTTTCAACTGGACTCGTATGAGAAACTTGAATGCTCTTCCTTAAAATCTTGGGATCAATCCTGAGTTGTGATCCAACCATGGACATGATGCCATAAAGCTCCTCTGATATATATTTTTTTTTAATGGAGAACACGTTTACATGCTCCTGCACAGTAGCTAAGTTTCCATACCCGGAGTACTTTAAAATAACCCATAGTATTCCCATGAGGCCCCCCCCCCCCGCGCTTAGATTCTCGGGGTCGAGATCAAGATGGTCCACTTATCTGCAAACTGTAAGGCTTGGAAATATTTGTGGAGCACTGTTTTATAGTTGCGCTATCTGAGATCTAGCCAGATGGCCAACACACTGTTGGCATATATTGGACTATACTGAACATATTTTATGGTTTTGATATGATCTTCCTATCTCAGTCTAAAGTATAAAAAGAGTCTCAATATAGAGTGTACATGGGGGGGGGGGGGGGGGATGAGAATAAAGGCTTAGTGGGAAACTTTGGCAGGAGTTTATCCAGTTGGATACTGATGATTGATGACATGAATCATCTGACCTGTATAAAAACATGATTATGTGTTTAATAATTATTCGGTTTGATTTGGAACAGTGTCACCACAACCACCAAATCAAAACGATTGTGATGATGGGGATATTTTATTGTAGCTGCGGTATCAGGAAACTAAAAGTGTGTCAAATCCACCAATATGGTCTCACTGTTTCAACAATGACCCAACTGAAAAAAAAGAAAATGTAGACTAAGGGCCAATACGTAAGCTTTGTTAACCATTCGGGCGATGCAGTGTTTGGAGGAAACTGACTTAAATTCTGCTGTCATCTGACCTAAAATGAGTAGGCTGTATCCCAGCGGGTACCCGGGGGAGCAGCTGTCTGAGGAGGGGGAGGCTATGCTGTTTCATGTACTGTAGGACTAGCTACTGTGCTGTATCTGTTCAACTGTGTTGTTACAACTTTTATCACGTCATTTGTATCTTTTTGTATGTTCTTGTTCAAATTTAATAATAAAAAAAACATGGAATATCAGAATGACTTGTCTTTGGTAGCCTTTTTTTGTGACGTAGAGCATGAATAACCTATTTTCAATCTCTTGTTTAACCCTCTTATTTACCCTATTTTTTATGGCTATTTTATGTAGATCGATTGCTGGTTATATCAAGTTAAAAAGTCATAGTTGAGTTAGACTCATTATTTTCTACGCGCTGATGCAGACGTTTCAAGACAGTCAGCGCAGGACGCCGCATACAGACACTGCACACACGCACACGCATGCATGCCAAGTGGCCTGCAGCCCACAGACCGCACACGCGAACACACACATACACCGCACACACGCAGCGCATACGCACAAACAGACGGGGCCACTGACGCAGACGTTTCGAGACAAAGGCAGAGCAGGACACCCCATACCCACACACGCGCGCATTGAAAGACAACGAAAGATTGATCCCGCATCCCTTGACTTGGAATGGGGACGGACGCGCAATGCATTGTGGATCCATACGCTCCGTCAAAAAGTTGAAGATTTTTCAACTTTTTCGGCAGCATGGATCCGTCATCCAATCAGATCGCCTATGCAAATTTAAGGTACTAGACACTACTCGGGCTCTGACGACCCTGGAAAGCTCCCCATCCGTCAGCCACGCCTTCCGATGTCCTTTGATGGACGGTGCAGTGGGCACGAGGCTCCTCGTGCCCACTGCACCGTCCGTCCGTCAGAGGACGTCGGCGAACATTTCAAAAAGTTGAACTTCTTGAAATGTTTCAATTCAACTTTTTGACAGCCTTCAGCGAACGGATCCACAATGCATTGCGCGTCCGTCCCCATTCAAAGTCAATGGGAATCAGTCAACGGACGGAGGCAGTGGGCACGAGGCGTGAGTGTTTGCTTAAATTTGCATACGCAATCTGAGTCGATGACGGATCCGTCGCTGCCGAAAAAGTTTAACATTTTTCAACTTTTTGACGGAGCCAAAGGCTCCAACGGAGCGCACGGATCAACAATGCATTGCGCGTCCGTCCCCATTCAAAGTCAATCGGGATCAATCAACGGACGGATGCAGTGGGCACGTTCTGTCTATAGAGTGGCGAAGTTATGCCCCTTCCGGTATGGGACCTATGAGATCGAAATATAGGAATGGGTTTCAATGGAGAGAAAGTAATTATTTTCTGGTCCCAGTCTTTATATGCCCTGGATTACACATATGATTTTGGATTTCAATGATAATTTTTCATGCAAAGAAAACTACAAAATTTCGCGAAGTACGATAATGTTAGGTTTTGTGTGAGGCCGCATTGTGATCTACAGACCTCTGGTACGGACATGGCAATCTGCTCCACTTCACCGCTTTTTTCCAAGGGGAGGATAACGGCATCGAAAGAGGTGAAAACCATTATAAGTCGGGGCATGTTGAGAGTTTCAGTTATGCCGATGGGGAGATTGTCGGTCTTGTCCATGCTAGTCGCAGGGAGTGTGACGACACACGAGGCGTGTCTTTCTCATGGGTTTCTGTAGCCTTCAACTGAACAATTGCATAATAAATGGTCAAACTCTTAACAAATTATTTAAATCCAAAAACAACATGGGCTCTACCGGAAGGGGCGTGACTTTGCCATTCTAAAGACTTTAGAAATTGCGATAATGGGTTTGAAGCGACAATTTCTCACCTCGACAAAGGGCATTTCCGTTCATCTTGACATATAAAAACCGTTAAATTCAAACATCGAGCCGGCGGCATATCAACACAGAAGTCACGTGATCTTAAAGAGACAGTGTCCCTATATCGCAGAACGAAAACATGTCAATAACACAGTATGAAGAATTATGTCTATACTAGAGTCCACCACAAGGCTACACTTTGTTGCTCAAATGTAATATTACACTCTTCCTTTAGCCTCTCGAAATGTCTTTGAACTTTATTGCTCAAACTTATTATTACTCTCTATTCTATACTAACTTGTACTTGTTAATATAATGGAATAAAGAACGAGACGAGCACTGTAGGTTCACTCAACGAGTATCACTATTCTTCTTCTACTCAACATCACATTAGTTTCAGTATAACACTAGGTAAGTGCGTTATCTGGTGGTGTAGTGGTGTAACCGGAACAGCCCATAATAAGAATGAATACACAACATATTCCCCCTTTCTTAAGAAGCTTAAACGTAACCAAAAGAACAATGCCACATCTGACATCAGCAGAGTTGTAATAATTCAAAACTCAGTAGTACAATAACTCAAGTGCTATCTTATCAACACAGAACTTCACCTTTAGAGAATGTTGCTAATATATAACCAGCAGAAAACCGTAACTCATATATAATGTAAACTTAACATGACATTTCAGGTATGTAAATCACAACAGCCTTGTCTCAATCGAATACAGTGTCCAACATAAACAGTATCCACATTCAGTAGTCAACAATATTTTTCAGTAAGCAACAGTATTTTTTACGTTTTTTTTACAGCCGTATTTTTTTTTTTTTTACATTTTAACTAATTCTCTTCTTTTACCTCACAGTCCATCAGAACAATTAGTGTTCATACTCCTGAAGCCAAGCAGGCTCCTTTCTCCCTCTCACTGGTCTGTCCATGACCCCAGGGTAGACTGCTTGTTGGGGCGGCTCAGGTTGCTGGGCCGACTCCGGCACAGGATCAGGGGCAAGGCAGGCCACTGGTTCTTGGTCTGCATCCCTGTCTACTTCACTCTCAGGGACCAGAGATAGGGGGGTAGCATTCCATGTGCGCCTATCCTCCAGTACGAAGGCACTAGAACCAGCTTTGCGCATCATCACTCTGGCAGGTCTCTTAAACTTAGGCAGCCCCTTTTTCATATGGAAAGGATTCTTCACTCCGACTAAACTTCCCTCTTTCATCTTTGGCACACGCGCTCTCCTTTTCAGATAAGTGTATGTCTTCGATGCCTGCTGTTTGGCAGCGACCCGACTGCGTAGTTGTTCCTCCGGCAGTGGATCAGGTTTGCGAGCAGGGCCAATGTCTACTTTGGTACGCATTGGTCGGTTGCACATGAGCTCATGCGGTGACGTGGTGCCATGTGGAGTAGCACGGTAAGTGAGCAGAAAGTCCTGTACGAACGGCTTGGGCAAAATATATCCCGGTACGGCATGATATCCCGATATTTTTTGGCTGAGTGGCGATATACGATATATAGCTCTATTTTCTATAGAGTGGATTAGATGGCTTTGTCGCATTGTCCTGCGTACTACGGTGAGGGTTTCAGTGCGCCCTAACTTTATCCCCCGCCCCTCGGCCCCTCCCTTCTCCGTTCCATTCGGGAACATGTTTGGTTTATTTTCGCTTGCTTCGTATATTTTAATTAAGGACGCCACCAGAGGGCGCCCCCAACACATTTGCCGCTGTCACACCAAATTTGTACCGGGTGCCAAATTTGTACCGGGTTACATAATCCATTCCAAACCTGCCTAGCAACAGATGATTGCGGACGATCGCGTCGAATGACGTAGGAAAGTTCGCGAACATTCTCGATATCGTTCATGGAGGGCGACAAGACAGATAACACTTATTTTACAAATTACATTTATTAGCATTCCTAATTACATTTATTAGCGTTCCTACACTTTAAACACACAGTTTACTAGCTAAATTCGATTAAACAATTCAATGCAATACAAATATAAATATAAAGTAAAAACAAGTGTTATCTAGCGATCCGTTATCTGTATAATGTTATTTCGTCTTTGGCAACATGAGCGCGAATGTTTTTTGAAACCTGCTTTATACACTCAGTTTACTAGCTAAATGCGATTTAAACAATTAAATCCAATACAAATATAAAGATAGGAACGCTAATAAATGTAATTAGGAACGCTAATAAATGTAATTTGTAGAATAAGCGTTATCTGTCTTGTCGCGCCCTATGAACGATATCGAGAATGTTCGCGAACCTTCCTAGTCATTCGACGCGATCGTCCGCGATCATCTGTTGTTAGGCAGGTTTGGAATGGATTACGTAACCCGGTACAAAATTTGGCACCCGGTACAAATTTGGTGTGACACCGGCCCTGGTTTCGGGGCAGAAGAAGCTGTCGCGGCCGGTGATGCAGCAGCACAGCCACGACGTTGTACGCCTCAAGCCTCGTGCCCAGTGCCCACTACCTCCGTCAGTTGTCCGTCACCCATTGACTTTGAATGGGGACGGACGCGCAATGCATTGTGGATCCGTCCGTTCAGTTGGAGCGTTCGAAACCGTCAGAAAGTTGAAAAATGTTCAACTTTTTCGGCGCAGCGACGGATCCGTCATCCAATCAAGATCGCGTATGCAAATTTAAGCACTGTGGACGCGACTCGGGCTCGATACTGGAAAGCGGGAGAGCGGTGGAGAAGTTAATTTAAAAAATGGAGCGCGAAGCGATTTGATTGGCTGACGGATGCCTCTGCAAAGACTACTCCCCCATCCGTCAGCCACGCCTTCCCACGTCCGTTGACTGACGGTGCAGTGGGCATGCCCCGTGCCCACTACCTCCGTCAGTTGTCCGTTGCCCATTGACTTTGAATGGGGACGGACGCGCAATGCATTGTGGATCCGTCCGTTCAGTTGGAGCGTTCGCCACCGTCACCCCTCGTGCCCACTGCACCGTCAGTCAACGGATGTGGGAAGGCGTGGCTGACGGATGGGGGAGTAGTCTTTGCAGAGGCATCCGTCAGCCAATCAAATCGCTTCGCGCTCCATTTTTTTAAATTAACTTCTCCCGCGCCGCCTCTCCCGCTTTCCAGTACCGAGCCCGAGTCGCGTCAAAGTGCTTAAATTTGCATACGCGATCTGATTGGATGACGGATCCGTCGCCTGCCGAAAAAGTTGAACATTTTTCAACTTTCTGACGGGTGGCCGAACGCTCCAACTGAAACGGACGGATCCACAATGCATTGCGCGTCCGTCCCCATTCAAAGTCAATGGGTGACGGACAACTGACGGAGATAGTGGGCACGAGGCGTCAGAAAGTTGAAAAATGTTCAACTACTTCGGCAGCGACGGATCCGTCATCCAATCAGATCGCGTATGCAAATTTAAGCACTGTGACGCGACTCGGGCTCGATACTGGAAAGCGGGAGAGCGGCGGAGAAGTTAATTTAAAAAATGGAGCGCGAAGCGATTTGATTGGCTGACGGATGCCTCTGCAAAGACTACTCCCCCATCCGTCAGCCACGCCTTCCCACGTCCGTTGACTGACGGTGCAGTGGGCACGAAATGCCCACTGCACCGTCAGTCAAAGAACTCAGAAGGCGTGGCTGACAGATGGGGGAGGTTTCCAGGGTCGTCAGAGCCCGAGGAGTGTCAGTGCTTAAATTTGCATACGTGATCTGATTGGATGACAACTTTTTCACTGCCGAAAAAGTTGAAAAATGTTCCAACTTTTTCGGCAGCTACGGATCCGGCTTCCACTTTCAGCCGCAACGGTTTTGCTACACACTCTACAGATGACCTGCAGCTGCTGCTCATCAGTTTTTTTTAAACCCAAACTATTTCCGTATTATGGAGCCGTTGTTTCTCCTCTTTGAAACAAATTCGTCTCACGCTGCCATCCAGTTTTCTTTACCGGTATCCTCCATGCTTGTTGTGTTGTGAGGGGGCGGGAATGAGGCGTCTTTACACACTGCCCGTTCGGAAGGACAGAGTGGGAGGTGGAGGGGTCACGCTCACAGTCTCCAAGGCAAACACAGACGCTTGAAGCGAAACTGACCATTTAACGCATATATCGATATAAACGATATTGTCAAATCTTGTATCCCCTTGGAAATTAATCGATATATCTTACATAGCCGATATATCCTGCAGCCCTAGTCCACATGCATGGATAGCTTCCTGCACAGACATGTCCATACCGGGCCACCAGTATAAGTCCCGCAGCATTTGTTTAGTGCGGACGATCCCCTGATGTGTCTCATGTGCCCCAGCTGCTTCCTTAAGGCCACTGGCACAAGTCGTCTGTGAGAGCCCCTGTAGACAATCATATTTTGGATTGAGAGTTCATCTCTTGTGGCGAAATATGGTTTGAGCTCATCTGGTAGCGCCTTTGCTGTCTTAGGCCAGCCCCTATGCATCTGCATTCTAAGGGCTATGAGCTCAGGGCACACCTCACAGGCATCCGTAAACTTGTTTACTGAGAGCTTTGAGTTCTGTGTCCAACAGAGCAACGAGCTCTGAATCTGTTACTGGGAGGGGTAGACGGGAAAAACAATCCTTAACAGCCTTGAAGCTCTTCTTAGCTGCTGAAGTCCACTGGAATTTTTCCTCACGCAGACATGCTCGCATGGGCTCCACGAGCGACGCATAGTTGTACACAAACTTCTGGTACCACGCTGTGAGCCCCAGGAATGAACGCAGTGCTGTAGCATCTGTCGGCGCCGGAGCCTCTGTGATGGCTCGCCGCTTGATCGCGGCGAGCACCTCCTGTAAGTTGAGGTCATGTGCTGCCTTCAGCTTCCCATATATTATGACATCGTCCAAGTAAAACTGGACCCCCTTGCAGCCTTTCAGTACAAGCGACATCATCTTGGAGAATGCCCTTGGGGCTGAGCATGAGCATAGTCCGTATGGTACACGCTTGAAACGGAACAGTCCATCATGCATTATGAATGCAGTTAAGTCTCGGCTCTCCTCTGCCAAGAGCATCTGATAAGCATTGGAGTGGTCTATTGTAGAAAACACTGTAGCACCACACATCTCGGAGAACAATTCCTCCATATGAGGAAGCGGGTAACTGTCCATCACTACTGCCTTGTTAGGCTCACGTAAGTCCACACACAGCCTCACCGCACCGTTCTTCCGTCGCGTGACCACGATAGGTGAGACCCATGGAGATGCATCAATCCTCTTTAATGCGTCCATTCACCCGGTGGAGAAAGTCCTAAGCTAAGCCCAGTTTCACACAGGTCACTGGCCCAGTTTTGACCTCAGACACTGGAGCCGCAGGTAAGAGCACAACAGAATTTCCCACAATGGAAAGTCCAAGTGCCCTGAATAAGTCCATTCCCAAGACGGCAGTACCTGCCTTTTCCACCACATATAATATGGATGGTGCTGTAGCATTAGCATGCTGCACTGTAGCTGATAGACAGCCTAGTACTGGGATATCTGACTTTGTGTATGACACTAACTTGTGTATGACATTAACGCTTTTGGGTCAGTCAGGGGCACATTACTGAAATGCTCTCTGTAGACTTGTCTAGGAATGCTAGACACAGCAGCACCTGTATCTACCACTAGTTCTACTGGACAAGAAGCTGACTTTGCATTAATAGTCACTTCCTGCGTTATTTTCTGAGTTGGCCTGTTTTGATCAATTCCCAGCACGCTAACTACACTTACAGTTCTGGCTGGTCTTTCAGAAGACAACCATACCTTTGCAAAGTGTCCCACTTCATTGCATTTCCGGCAGGTCATTTTCAGCGCAGGGCAGTCAGAAGCATTTGCAAGATGAGTAGATGACCCACACCTAAAACATCGGGCCTGTCTTGGTGTGACCTTTGTAGGCGCCGCCTGGTTGTTCATCCCTCTGCCTTTGAATGAACGTTTAAGCATCGCCATCACAACTTGCACCGGAGCCCTCGCATCTGGACCCAGCGTTCGCGCATATCCAATGGCGGATTCCACTTGGACTGCGATTTTCAATGTTTTCTCTAGTGTCAAGTTTGCATCACTTTGCACCAACAGTCTGTCGTGCACTTTAGCATAGCTTGCATGCTCAATAATCTGATCACGTATCATTTCTTACCTTCAAATCCGCACGTTGTGGCTAGCTCACGCAGAGCGGCAACATACTCCGTAATGGTCTCCTCCGTTTTCTGAATTCTTCGTTTGAACTTGTGACGTTCCACCACAACGTTTACTGCAGGAATGAAGTGTGCACGCAGTGCATTCATTGCTTATTTGTAGGACGCACCTGCGTCTGCAATTGTGTATAACACGCTGGCCCACTGAACCCAGACAATGTAAGATTACACGTAACCTCGTGTCTGGCCAGTCGTCCCCCGCGTGTATGGCTAGTAGTTCTCAAACATCTTAGCCCAAGTGTCGAACGGAATTGTAGGTTGTCCGGCACCCGGCAGAAATAATGCCGGTAGAGGTACGGTATTCATCATCTATGTTAATGAGGAGTTGAAGGTCGATATTTCTCACACCACTTCATTGGGCGTATTGATGACGCTTCTGCATGTCATTGAGTGGTCCCCTAAATGATAATCAGCCTGTTGCCTTTTGTTCGCTGAATTATTCAAAAATATTTAAATGTTGGCACTGCTTTTAAGAGTCATTTGTGTGGTGAACGCTAAAAGATAGGACTTGTCATTACTCTAAAAGTACACATCATACAATAAATCAGTTCACAGCTGCACGTGTAAAGAAAATGTTTTTATTATTATTAGTGACAATAGTCAGTCATAACTTAACATTTTAAGGTCCCGTCTTTGAGCTCCCTGTTTTCTCAAAAACACCGCAATCAAAAACATTTGTCCAAGTGTTAGTTGTATGTGAAATTAAGCAAAAAAAATTCGCTCCCTTTCTCCGGTAACGCAGTCGTTCACGACGCCTTTCTTCTGACGTTTCTTCTATTTTCTCTAACTCATGCTCAAAACTTTCATCAATGATGTTTCGGATTTTGTGGATGCAACGGCATATATGATGCATCATTTTAGCAACATTTAAGATCGCGTTGGGTTCTGCTCGTCTGCCTCCATTATGTCTAAGATCAAACAAACTACAGTGACAGCGGCGCCTCTTGCGAACTTATACCGTACGTCAAATCCCTCTCCTTGCAAGCCCACCCCTCTAACCCCCCCCACCCCCCGTTGATTCTACTGATGTCTAAACGACATCGATGTCCACATATAAAGCATTAAGTGTCAATCACCCTCAGGGTAGAATGTCCTGATATACAATTGCGGCAAAAATGTGTGAAAACAGCTTATAGGTAGAAAATGATTATGCTTGCATAATATAGTGAGCAGGAAATGATTATGCTTGCTTCTTACATAATAGGTGAACCCTCCCCCCTCTGGCCATTGTACACTGTATTGTATTATATTGTATTGTATTATAGTACTTAACTGTGTAGCAACTGCAGTAGCTGCTATCATTGCTGTAACACGGGGAATTGGTTAGCCTAGTGATTGTTGTACTTGCACTTGGTTGTACCGATAGCGATATGTTGTTGCACTTCTTATGACAAATGTACTTATTGTAAGTCGCTTTGGATAAAAGCGTCTGCTAAATGCCCTAAATGTAAACGTAAATGTGAACCAAAATGTTATAACATTATAGGCAAAATGTTATTATATTCTGCACTCAGAAATTTGTTTAATTATCGACTGGGGTTTCCACATTATTGTTATGGGTTTAAATACAACTAGAGGTTGAGCTCGCAATGCGCGTGCGGAAACTCGTAGTATATATATTATACCAATAGTGGTATAGATTTATAGAAGTACGAGTACATTCATCTACTCTGCATTGGGAGAGTAACGTCCACACCTGTCGCCGATAAGGTGGGGATCACAAGTTGAAGTGTAGGTGAAGTACAGAACTCCATTGTTTAGTTTACAGCTCAGAGAGTGAGTGCCTCGCTCTGGGAAGACCACGCATCTCCCTGCCTCGTCATCAAAGAACACATCCCTCTCCCACACCTCGAACCGCAGCTGACTGCCCATCTCCACAGAGCCAAAGTCGTACTTGGCGTTCCACACGGGGTTATCGTCATCCATCACCGTCGCCGTCTCCTCATACATGTCGTTGTAGAAGATCTTCACGTAGGCGTCGGCCTGTGTGAATGCATCCCCCTTTAGACCTGCTGCTCGGTGAATCTCCAACTTCAGCGTCCCCCTTCCTACCCGCAGCGGGCAGCAGTTGTGGTCCAGGTTGGGGCTCGGGGAACAGTTCTTAGGACCCAGGTGTTCTTCCTTAAGCCGGTTCTCCTTGATGTATTCCGTGACCAAACTCTTGAGGTTCTCCTTGACCTCTGGGTCCTCCACCAGATGATGCAGAGGGAAGATGGCATAGGAAACCACATCAGGATTGTCATGTAGGCTGTTCATCCAGCTGTGGTAAGACACTGATGAATAGGGAATGCCTGGGATATACCTCTCTCCACCAATGACTTCGATCTTGTGGGTCATGAATCCTTGGTTGGAGCCCATGTTCACGTTGCCCTTGAGGAGGGCATCACATTTGTTGGAGAAGGAGGTGTTGGCGGGCAGGAAACCCAGGGACATCTTCAGTTCAATCTTCAGGCAGTTCTTGATCTCAATCTCAGAGAAACCCTTAAATGTGGCCAGGCAGGTCTTGAAGGCCGTGACTCTCCTTACTGTACCACCGAGTTGCACCTTTTCAAGGGGAACACAACACTAGATTTTAAATATGCTATTTGCATTTTTGACTAATATGAACATGACCATAATTAAGATGAGAGGATAACTTTTTAAGGTGTATAAACAACAAAATTGCAACATTTCTGACCTGGTGTATGTAGTGTGTTCCGTAGGTGTCTATAAGTCGTCTGTACAGTGCTCTGTTCTTGGGAGAAGCAGAGCTCTGTGGGAGGCGTCTCAGATGTTTGGAGAACTCTGTGCTGAGCTGAGGGTGGTCAGCAAGTCTGTACCTAAAAAGACAAACAAACACCGTTCCAAGTTAAGTTCAAAGGCAATGTTGCGTGGCTGGGGCCCTTAATACTATGAATAATGCCAATGATTTCTTTCATGTACAACCATTCAAATGATTGAATATATAATAATAATAATTAAAGAGAAATACAATCTATACATTTCTATCATTCTATGTAGAGTAACACAATTGTTTTCCCATATCAATTAAATGCATCCCGGGAAGAACAACCGTTGAGCAACCCCAAATTATAATAACCGAGCAACATCCCCTGCAGCACCTGTAGTAGGTGCAGCTGATCTCGTGGATAGCGAACGTAATCTTGTCCATGCTGTGCTGCGAATAGGCAAACTTGGCCATTTCTGAGCGGCTGCCGCCAAGCGCGGCCTTGCCCACATGCTCCAGGCTCAGACCTATGGCCCAGTTATTTTTGACAATGGAGCTGGAGCTCTTAATCAGGGAGTCCACTGAGTGATGCAGGCCGCCAGAGAGCTGCTTGCTGCAGTGGCTGAACTGCCGCCAGTCCAACACTGCTTCCGGGAGCTTCTCCACCTGGGGGTGGGACGAGGGCGCGCGGATCAGAGGAGAGGGTGGATAGGAAAGGGGAAATAAAGTAGTGGGAGTCTAAGGAATGTAAGGAGGACGTTCAAGGACGTTCCAGAGGAGCAGGCAGGAAATGAAAGAATTAAAGGCAAAATTATGGAGATTAATAGAAAACGCAATACAAACAATAATGGCAGGCGCGGAGAGGACTGCAGTTTTCATGGTGTAGGTGCAGTTTTCGGCAGTTTTTTTTCCTCTTACCTCTCCGGCGTGGAATCGATTGGGACAGAGCGTGCAGGTGCGATTGGCGCTCAGGTAAGCTTTGACGTTGATGACGTATGCCCCGGTTCGATGCATACGCACAACGTCAAAGCCTTCACCGGCCATGTTGTGGCCCGGGACGAAGGGAACCTTTTCACACTCGGACCAGTTGCCAACACGACAGCCCTCAGCCTCCAGGATGAACAGCACAATCGCCGAAGCCAACAGACAGAAACGCCCGCTTGGTAGTGTGGCCATGGTTACTGAAATGTAAAATTATTCAAACATATTGATGTACAATTCGAAGTGTACGAAACAGTGAGTACAGTATACTGTGATTAGGGTTAAGGGCATAACATTGATTCCAGTAAGATTTGATTCATAAATTAATCTATTTGGGAGGTTTGTTTGAATGTTTTTTTCAGTGGGTGGTGTGAACAACATGAAGGATGTAGATATTTTAGACTTACTAGATAGGGTTGGAAAAAATATAAATACCGTGATATGAGACTAGATATGGTCTTAGATTTTGGGTATCGGGATATGGCATAAATGTTCCATTTTACTCTGGGTTTAAAGGCTGCATAACAGTAGAGTGATCTGATTTTCTAAACATACCCTCACTTTCTAGCTGTCCTATGATTTGCCTTCACCCACTTAGTCATATCAACATTACTGATGATTACTTGAAAGCACTTATAGTCATCCCTACAATATTGTCGGTATGTCAACATCGAGGTAGAGTATACACAAGAGTACCCACAACATGGTTAGAACATTGTTTTTTGTACATATCCAGCCCTAGATTCAAGAATTTATTTGTCACATGCGTAATTTGTGGAACAAAAAGGAGTGAAATGGTAGCCTGGTCCTAGACTTCATTTCATTTGTAAAAAACTATTTAGTCTTTCTGTTCTGGCCTTTTGAGATCGAAGCCACTTTCCAGAGGGCAACCATTGAAAAATGTTATTGCCAGGGTAATGAAAGTCCTTTAAAATTATTTTTGCCCTTGACAGGCAGTGCCTAGTGTAGATGTCCTGAAGCCCAGGGAGTGCAGTGGCGGTGTTTTTTTCTGCACACCTGATAACTCTATGCTAGGCCTTCTTATCTTCTTGAGAGTTGCTATTTCCGTACCAGGCTGTGATATTCCCAGAAATAAGACTCTTTTGTTGCTGAGTAGAATGTTTCCTGCAGGTCTTTTGATATTCTGATATTTTGTTCCGATTTCTAAGATGTTACAGACAATGTCTTGCTTTTTCCACTTGGTTGGAGATGTGTGATGTCCATGAAAGGTCTCTAGAGACAACTATTCCATGTAGCTTACTGTCTCCACCAGGGCAGCATGGATGTTCAGTGGTGTGTGATGTAGACTCTGCTTGTCCCTTCTGAAGTCAACCACCAATTCCTTGGTTTTGGCAATGTTTAGTTTAAGGCTGTTGTCATTGCACCATGATGTCAGCATCTTAATTTCATTTAGGTAGGCTGTCTCATCGTTGTTTGAGATGAGTCCAATCACTACTCATAAATTTGACAATGGAGTTTGAGTTGTAAATGGCTGTACAATCATGGGTGTACAGGGAATAAAGCAGGGGACTTATAACACATCCTTGGGGGGCACCAATGTTGTCCATCAAAAAGATGAGAACCCAGGAGCAGAGAGATGTATTAAGTCCTAGATGTTTGAGCTTGGTGATTAAACTGTTTGGCACAATGATGTTAAAGGCCATAGCTATAGTTAATGAACAGCAGGTGTGCATAATTCCCCTTCACTTTGTTCAGGTAGTAGAGAGTGGTGTGGAGGATATGGCATCATCAGTACTGCTATTGGGTCGATAGGCAAACTGAAGGTGGTCTGATGAGCCAGGTGTTGATGAACATAGAAAATATTTTACCAGTCTCTCAAAACATTTCATCACCACTGACATCAAGGCTATAAGGCGGTAATCATTTAAGCTGGCTGGGTTGGTCTTCTTGGGCACAGGAATACTGGATGATCTTTTTAGGCACCTAGGAACTGCAGTGTGAGCTACAGACAGATTGAAGATTGATGTTAACGCAAGCTTGTCAGCACATGATTTTAACAACCACCCAGGAATGCTGTCTGGGCCAGCGCCATTTCTGCTGGTCACTCCTCTTAGTGCTCTTCTCACGTAATGCTTGGAGACGGATGACTGGTCTTTGGGCAGATCGCATGTAGCACCTTTGTTAAAACTGGCTGCAGGGCTAACAGCGTTGTTGTGAAAATGTTTGTCACTGAACTCAAAGAGTTCAAGTTATTTACCAGTGAAGGGTCCATGTCTGTCGAGTTGGCCGATCGTCCTCTGTAGTGAGGCATCTCTTCATACCCTGCCAGACATTCCTGCTGTCGCGATTGCCTAAGTGTGTCTCCATCTTCTCTCTGGTCCACTTCTTCGCAGCACTCACTGCTTTACGCAGTTGGTAGGAGGCCACATTGTACGATGTCATGTCACCAGGGGCCATTGTTGTTTGCAGATGTTTGTGCGTTCAATGATGCTGCTATACTTGAAACGGTTTAATGTTTACTTTGATTTCGAACAATTTGCATATTGGAGGCTAGGCCCATATTTTTTCTTTATAGATTTACATGAAACCTATGTCCATTTTGCACTAAAGTTCTTCGTAACATGAGAAAAAAACTCTGCATAATTTGTCATGTATTAAGGCCGTGTCACACAGGAGTAATCCAAAATAGGCTTTAACATGTGGATATTTTACTTTTACTTCATTTATTGATGTACCAGAAAACATGCTATATCGTGATATAAAATCAAGATGTTTGATTTTGCCCGGCACTATTTCTTGTCTTTTATTTCTCATTCACACTGCTGAGTGCAATCTATCACCAAAGATGGCGTGCCACAGTGGATGATCTTGACAAACATACATGGAATGACCTAAAATCAAAAAAGAAAGAGGTTTTACCTTGAAAGGTGTGTTTTCTTAATGTCCTTTTAATGGTCTGATCTTTACTTTCGGACAGTATGACATCCTTCGCCGAGAAAATAGGACTAAATGTTTTTTCATCGTTGGGCAACGCCTCTGGATTTTTTTGTTTTTGTTTTTCTTTTTGCCCTTGTTTGTTTTTCGTTGTTGGGCACACCCTGCTCCAGGGCTCTGCCTATCCTTTCTTCCTTTTCTTATCTCTCATCCACTCTTTCTTTCTGTCTCTCTCGCTCTGGCTCGTTTTCTGTCTTGCACTACCCCAGCATGAACAGATTTAGTGTTTACTTTCGAAACCACACAGTACCAATCCAACGTGTGTGTGTGTGTGTGTGTGGATTCGGATGTGTTATAGTCACAAGAGAAGATTCATTTTAGATTTATTTGACAGATGCTTGAGGACTATTTATTAAACTCGTTGCAGATTCAAACGTATTACAAAACACACAAGGAGCACCTTTGTAATGATTGGAAATGAAAGAGAAACACGTAAAACATGCACACGATGCGAGGCCTTGGCTATAAGTTATGCAATGGACTGGTGTGTGTGTGTGTGTGTGTGTGTGTGTGTGTGTGTGTGTGTGTGTGTGTGTGTGTGTGTGTGTGTGTGTGTGTGTGTGTGTGTGTGTGTGTGTGTGTGTGTGTGTGTGTGACACAGGATGGTGAAGGTCATAAAGCTGATCAGTAAGGACAGTATTGAAGATAACATGTTGCGACTGGGTCAGAAAAAACTGAAGCTGGAGCAGGACATGACAGCAGCTGACACTAGTAAGCAAACACAAAATGGCGGTACCATCTACTTGACAGGTCTATTACACAATACCTATCGTTTAAAGAGCCAGTGAACCCACTGTTTTAGAACAAATTCAAACACTATGTGATTTACACTAAGGGTTTTGGGGTCAGAGTTTTAGGAAAGAGGGTTACGACCAACTCCAACTTTATAATACTTTTATAGAACCGCATTTGTGTAAGTGTTATGAGCAAAGCATTATACTATAGGCGTCTGGGAAGCCTAACCCTCACTCGGATGCGGACATTAAATACAATGCTGCTCAGAAAGAGTTCCACACGTCCACACGAACCGTACCACCTTGGTACCTCAGAACAGGTACTCGGACATCCCGAAAGAACACTACCTTGCGTTCACTACAGGGTGGAACGTTCTCAGTGTTTTGGGCAGAATGGCAAAAACATAGAATTTTATACCTTTTTTCTCTTAACTGGGGTCTTATATCAGTAATGGTGATAAATAGCATATATAACAATGTTGACGATCATGTAAGACAAATTACCACGTTTAAAACCGCAGTGGTTTCACTGGTTCTTGGCTCTATATAAACGTTACAATTTCAAAATGAAAACGTTATTTGTACGGTCATATGTTCAAAGAATATAAATGTGTTACTTTTTTTAACTGTTCACACTTGACCCTTACTTTATGCAATGTGGTAAAACTGACTTTAGACATGCATTCATATTAATAATAATATTTGCAAGAAAAACAGGATGTCCTGTTTACATTGACTTAGTGTGGTTTGGAGAATGCACGAGAAGTCATTAGCCACATAGGGTTTTCGATGATATATATATGATCATATATACCAATATATGATCCATGGTTTGATACCCATGGTCCATGGATCATGTATACCAATATATGATCCATGGTTTGATACCCATGGTCCATGGATCATGTATGCCAATATATGATCCATGGTTTGATGCCCATGGCATGCGTGCCGTGAAACCCTTGGTGAAATTGATCACCAATCTGGTCAAATTAAATGATTTACTGGCTGCATGCTGGATTAGGACAAAAATCAAATGCAAGATCTCTGACCCAAAGCCCTGCTGTATTAGGAAGGGCCGGCTAAAGGAGATATTAATTGATAATCCTTCTCTCAGGTGGTGAGGGGACCATTCCTGAGGACATGGCCTCTTTGTTGAAGGCCTCGCTGGGACTGTGAAACCTATCTGCATACTAACTCACTTAACAGGGCGTGCACTAAACTCCACACTGGCTGGTAAGGACACTCCAAAACAGCCCCAACTCTTATTGTTCGGACAGTATTCTCACAGAATCGTCATCCTGGGACAGGGTTTGGACCCCTGCTCCATACTTGATCCAGACAGTCACACTGAACAAGTATTTCGTTATTTTTAGTGTGACCTTTTTACAAATACTTGAAACCAGTACATAGTCAAGGTTTTAGATCTTGGGATCCATCCTGAGTTGTGATCCAACCATGGACATGATGCCATAAAGCTCCTCTTGGTATATATATTTTTAATGGAGAACACGTTTACATGCTCCTGCACAGTAGCTAAGTTTCCATTCCCGGAGTACTTTAAAATAACCCATAGTATTCCCCCTCCCCCCGCTTAGATTCTCGGGGTCGAGATGAAGATGGCCAATTTATCTGCAAACTGCAAGGCTTGGAGATATTTGTGGAGCACTTCCAGTTTTTATATTTGAGCAATTTGAGATCTATATAACAAGCGGCTCAACATAAAGTGTCAAACCACCAAATCAAAACGATTGTGATGATGGGGATATTTTATCGTACCTGCGGTATCAGGAAGCTGTGTGTCAAAGTGTCTCAAATCCACCAATATGGTCTCACTGTTTCAACAATGACGCAACTGAAAGAATGAAAATGTAGACTAAAGGCCAATAAAGAATTCAAATGATCGTAAGCTTTGTTAACCATTCGGGCGATGCAGTGTTTGGAGGAAACTGACTTTAGTTCTGCTGTCATCTGACTAAGTTGTGCTGTCATCTGACCTAAAATGAGTAGGCTGTATCCCAGCGGGTACCCGGGGGATCAGCTCTCTGAGGAGTGGGAGGCTGTGCTGTTTCATGAACTGTAGGACTAGCTACTATGCTGTATCTGTTCAACTGTGTGGTTAAAACTTTTATCACTTCATTTGTATCCTTTTGTATGTTCTTGTTCAAATTTAATAATAAAAAGAACATGGAATATCAGAATTATTTGTCTTTGGTAACTGTTTCTTTTGTGACATGAGCATGAATGACCTCTTTTCAAGCCCTTGTTTAACCCTCTTATACTCTTAATCTTATTTAACCTGGTATATTTAGGATTTTCCCACCCTATTTTTCGTGTCTATTCTTTTATGTATATCGCTGGTTATATTAAGTTAAAAAGTAATAGTTTAGTTAGTCATAACTCATTATTTTTCTAAAATATCTGGATTTAATTAAAATCAGGTTGGATTCCACAGAAGATCCTATTTTGAGAAATGATCTGAGGTAGCTAGTAACATCCTGACATCAGCTAACTGCTAAAATACATCTGCTAGAATCTGCCAGGTCAAATGGTCCACTGGAAATGTTAGTCATATATATATAATATACCAATAATCACATCGATTTATAGAAGTAGGAGTACATTAATCTACTCTGCATTCGGCGAGTACCGTCCACACCGGTAGCCGATAAGGTGGGGATCACACGTTGAACTGTAGGTGAAATACAGAACTCCTTTGTTTAGTTGGCAGCTCAGAGAGTGAGTCCCTCGCTCTGGGAAGACCACGCATCTCCCTGCAACGTCATTATAGAGCACGTCCCGGTCCCACACCTCGAACCGAAGCTGATTGCCCATCTCGACAGAGCCAAAGTTGTATGTGGCGTTCCACACGGGGTCATTGTCGTCCATCACCGTCGCTGTCTCCTCATATATGTCATTGTAGAAGATCTTCACGTAGGCGTCAGTCTTTGTGAATGTGTCCGCCCTTAGACCTGCAGCTCGGTGAATCTCCAACTTCAGCGTCCCCCTTCCTGCACGAAGCGGGCAGCAGTTGTGGTCCAGGTTGGGGTTCGGGGAACAGTTCTTAGAACCCAGGTCTTCTTCCTTAAGCCGGTTCTCCTTGATGTATTCCGTGACCATACTCTTGAGGTTCTCCTTGACCTCTGGGTCCTCCACCAGATGGTGCAGAGGGAAGATGGCATAGGAAACCACGTCAGGATTGTCATGGAGGCTGTTAATCCAGCTATGGTAGGACTCTGATGGATCTTCGTCATAGAGGAGGTCTGGGAAATACCTCTCACCACCAATGACTTCGATCTTGTGGGTCATGAATCCTTGGTAGAAGCCCATGCTCACATTGCCCTTGATGAGAGCATCACATTTGTTGGAGAAGGAGGTATTGGCGGGTAGGAAACCCAGGGACATCTTCAGTTCAATATTCAGGCAGTTCTTGATCTCAGACTCTGAGAAACCCCTCAACGTGGCCAGGCAGGTCCTGAAGGCTGTGACTCTCCTTACTGTACCACCGAGTTGCACCTTTTCAAGGGAACACAACACTAGATTTTAAACATGCTATCTGCCTTTGTGACAAATGTTAACATAGTGAAGATGAGAGAATAAGCTTTTAAGGTGTATAAAAAGCTAAATTGCAGCATTTCTGACCTGGTGTATGTAGTGTGTTCCGTAGGTGTCTATAAGTCGTCTGTACAGTGCTCTGTTCTTGGCGGAACCAGAGCTCTGTGGGAGGCGTCTCAGATGTTTGGAGAACTCTGTGCTGAGCTGAGGGTGGTCAGCAAGTCTGTAGCTAAAAAGACAAACAAAAACAGTTCATAAAAAAGTTTGAAGTTAAGTTCAAAGGTAATCTTGAGCGGCTGGTCCCCTTAATAACATCTGACCAATGCCAATGATTTCTTTCATGACCTCTTTAATGTGCAACCATTCAAATTAATGAATATATAAATTACAATTATAATTAAATAGAAATACAATCTTTACATTTCTATTGTTCTTTGTAGACTAATATAATCATTGTTTTCCTACATCAATTAAATGCATCACGAGAAGAAAATCCGTTGACCAACCCCAAATTATAATAACCCAAAACCATCCGGTGCAGTACCTTTAATACCTGTAGTAGGTGCAGCTGATCTCGTAGATAGCAAACGTGGCCTTGTCCACACTGTGCTGCGAATGAGCAAACTTGGCCATTTCTGAGCGGCTACCGCCAAGCAAGGCCTTGCCCACATCCTCCAGGCTCAGACCTACGCCCCAGTTATTTTTAACCATGGAGCTGGAGCTCTTAATCAGGGAGTCCACTGAGTGGTGCAGGGCGCCGGAGAGCTGCTTGCTGCAGCGGCTGAAAGGGCGCCAGTCCAACACTGCCGCCGGGAGCTTCTCCACCTGGGGGTGGGAGGAGGGCGCGCGGATCAGGGGAGAGGGTAGATTTGAAAGGGGAAATGAAGCAGTGGGAGTGTAAGGAATGTTAGGAGGAGGTTTAAGGACGTTCCAGAGGAACAGGGAGGAAATGAAAAAATGAAAGGCTAAGTTATGGAGATTAATAGAAAACGCAATACAAACAATAATAATGGCAGCTGGAGAGAACTGCAGTTTACATGGTGTAGTTGCAGTTTTTGGCCGTTTCTTTCCTCTCACCTGTCCAGCGTGGAATCGATTGTGACAGAGCGTGCAGGTGCGATTGGCGCTCAGGTAAGCTTTGACGTTGATGACGTACGCCCCGGTTCGACGCATACGCACAACGTCAAAACCTTCACCAGCCAGGTTGTGGCCCGGGACGAAGGGAACCTTTTCACACTCGGACCAGTTGCCAACACGACAGCCCTCAGCCTCCAGGATGAACAGCACAATCGCCGAAGCCAACAGACAGAAACGCCTGCTTGGTAGTGTGGCCATGGTTACTGAAATGTAAAATGATTAAAACTGATTGATGTATGTTTCGAAGTGTACGAAAGAGTGAGTATAGTGTGAAGCGGGTCAATGGCATAAAGCTGATGATCCCAGTAAGATTTGATTCATAAATCAATCTATAGGTTTGTTTGAATGGTTGTTCAGTGGGTGTTGTGCACAACATGACTGTGGGATGTGTTTATTCTAGCCTGCTTGTTGTTGCATCCGTATGTGTCTGTTTTACAGTAGATATTTTAGACCTAATACAAAGTACAATCCAAAGAAAATATATTAATACCGTGATTTGAGACTAGATATAGTCTTAGAATTCCGGAATCGCAATAGGGAATAAATGTTATATTTTACTCTGAGTTTAAAGGCTGCATCACAATAAAGTGATGGAATTTTTCTCAATGTACCCTCATGTTCTAGTTGTTCTATGATTTTGGCTTTACCCACTTGTTCATTAGATCCACATTGCTGATGATTACCTGAAAGCACTAATAGTCATCCCTTCAATATTGTCGGTATGTCAACATCAAGGTATTTGGTTAAAAATATGAGCATTGTATTTTGTATGTATCCATGCAAATCCATGCTGCTAAGATTCAAGTGAAACGTACGTCCATTTTGCACTAAAGTTCTTTACCATTTGGATATTTAGACTTAATTTATTGAAGTAACAGAAAACATGCTATTTCGTGATATAAAATCAAGATATTAGATTTTGCCCAGTACTATTTCTAATCCTTTCTTTCTCACTCTCACTAGTGAATGCAATCTCTCACCACAGATGGCGTGTCCACAGTGGATGATCTTGAGAAAGCGTGCATGGAATGACTTAATTAAATCAAAAAAAGAAAGAGGTTTTACCTTGAATGGTGTTTTTTCTTTATGCTCTTTTAATGGTCTGTTCTCTCCATTCGGACAATGTAACTTCCTTCTCCGAGAAAGTAGGACTGGATGTTTTTCGTCGTTGGGCAACGCCTCTTGATTTTTGTGTTTTAGTTTTTGCTATGTACAAGAGTGAGCTACAATCTAGAGCTGGCTGGCTATGCTGAAAGCCTGCAGAGTGCACTCTCGTGTGTGTGTGTGTGTGTGTGTGTGTGTGTGTGTGTGTGTCTGTCTGTCTGTCTGTCTGTCTGTCTGTCTGTCTGTCTGTCTGTCTGTCTGTCTGTCTGTCTGTCTGTCTGTCTGTCTGTCTGTCTGTCTGTCTGTCGTGTCTGTCTGTCTGTCCTGTCTGTCTGTCTGTCTGTCTGTCTGTCTGTTCTGTCTGTCTGTCCTTGTCTGTCTCTGTCTGTCTGTCTCTGTCTGTCTGTCTGTCTGTCTGTCTGTCTGTGTGTGTGTGTGTGTGTGTGTGTGTGTGTGTGTGTGTGTGTGTGTGTGTGTGTGCGTGTGTGTGAAACCCTGCTGGTGGGGACCAGCAACCCTGCTCCAGGGCTCTGCCTCTCCTTTCTTCCCTTTCTTCTCTCTCAGCCGCTCTTCCTTTCTGTCTCCCTCGCTCTCGCACGTTCCTGTCTTGCACTGCCCTAGCATGAACACATGGTGTTTAGTTCCAAAACCACACAGTACAAATCCAACACTGTGTGTGTGTGTGTGTGTGTGTGTGTGTGTGTGTGTGTGTGTGTGTGTGTGTGTGTGTGTGTGTGTGTGTTGTGTGTGTGTGTGTGTTGTTGTGTTGTGTGTTGTGTGTGTGTGTGTGTTGTGTGTGTGTGTGTGTGTGTGTGTGTGTGTACGGGGGGATTCCGATGTGTTTTCATAGTCACGAGAGAAGACGTGTGTTTGGACAGTCTTTAGGGGAAGCGTGGGCGCTGGGTGTGTGTGCTTCGCATGCAAGTGCTTTCATGTGTGTGACTGTTTGGGTAATGTCTGAGCCAGCCTGTCTGGGTGCTGATAACAGAACCAAACCATGCTTTCAGCTTCCCAATTGTTAATGTACTGAAAGGGGTGACATGTTGGTGGTCTGAGCATGGTGAGGATGGCAGTTCAACATTTATTTTGAGATCCTTCACTTCAGCTTTCATTTTTTTGAAGTATAATTTTTGTATTTATCCCCATTTCAGGCTGTAGTTTGTACCCCTTATCACTTTGTACCTATTGTCGTTCCTTTTGTAGCTCATTATGTTTACTCTAGATATGTTTTTTTGCTATTTGGTCATAAAAACATTTTGGTAGGGAGGTTGAATGCTATTGCAAGGTACTGTCTGCATGTCCCATTGTCATTAGCCCCCTTAAGGTCTGATGCTATGATCGCCCCTTCTTACAAATTGGCTCCAAGGCCTCTGACTTGCAGATGAACCAAACTCCCTTCAGAGGTCTACACCAGCGCTCTCCGTTCAGCCACACATAACAAACACATTGTTGTCACACAGTACCTACCTTTTCAGTGGTTTTTCGAATGTACTCTGATATCCTCAGAGAACCATAGAAGGCTTAATGGACAACTCTCTGTGTATAAATAAACGTATGAAGTGCTGATTCTGGGTCTGTGTTTTCTTATTCAAATCTTCTTAAATCGTTAATGCCTCGACATCCCGACACCAAGATTTCTAATAGAACAATATGGTGATGGAGAATTTAGATTTTAAACTGCTACTGACTCATTTCAGATTAATCCGGGAATCTCTTTCCTATAATTCTGTAATCTAGAAGCAAATTCTATACATGAATATCATCCAGTTTCCACAAATTTAAGTTTTATTAGATGGAGAAGTAATTGTTTGCATTATGTAGTCTCCAGCCTGATGTAATTAGCAATCATAGCTCACTTTTATTTACTAGAGTATACAGAGTCTATTTGAAGACACAGGCAAACATGGTAGACAACACAATAGCATTCATTGATTTATATTGATGGACAATGGAACATTTATAAAACAAGAATGAATTATTACCCCACTTATGAAAAGATAATTTATTATTAGTATTTAGTATTATTGTCAGTATTCATTTCATCTTCATTTTTCATCTTCCCTATCTTTAATCTATTGCCTGTTACACCCAATACTGCTATGTAGTTCAAAACCTTCCGGCAGCTGGAATCATACTAGGCCCCTATGCGTGTACCTCTTCCTCTGGCAGCAGCACCGCTGTCTCACTCATTTGGCCCAAAATCCCTCACCCGCTCCACCCAGGACTTCTCCCTCAATATTGATGGTTCAATTGTCTCCCCCTCCTCCACTTGCGTCCACAACCTAGGTATCATCCTTGACCCCACACTCTCATTCCTCCCCAATATGAACCAGATTACAAAAACAGCCATCTTCCATCTCAGGAACATCACTCCTTCCCCATTATTCTCAACCGCCGAAACTCTGGTCCACGCATTCATTTCATCCCGCCTTGATTACTCTAACTCCATCCGATACAGCTCAGCAAAAGACATACTTGATAAACTAAAATATGTTCAAAACTCTGCAGCCCGTATGCTCATTTCGACCTGCCGCTCAGACCACATCACCCCTGTCCTCCACGACCTCCACTGGCATCCCCTCAAATACCGGAATGATATCAAAATGCTACTCATCACCTTCAAAGCCCTCCACAACCTGGCCCCTCCCTACCTCTCTGACCTTCTCCACCACCAAACTCGTGCCCGTTGTTTCAGGTCGGCTGATGTCAACCTTCTCCACCCCACCAGGACCAATCTCCGGTCCTTGGGAGACAGGGCCTTTTCTGCAGCCTCCCCCTCCCTCTGGAAAGCCCTCCCCAATGACATCCACAATGCCCACAATGCCATTACTCGAAAAAGAAGGCTAACCTGATAATGTAATAACCTCCCATTAATGTAATACTTTATTACATTATTGGTAAAAAGCGTATTACATTATTGGGAAATGAACTTTATTACATTATCGGGAAGTTATTACATTATCAGGAATTTATTACATTATCAGGTTCTACAAGGCATTATCCCATTGAGCCACTGACATTCCTGAACTGCATAAAGCCTCGTTCAGATCTTCAAAGTGTCTATTGGTAAGCACACATCAAGAAAACTCCAAGAAAACATTTCACAAGAGAATTAAGGGCTTTCTTAAAAGAAGAGAATAGATCTGAAAATGTGCACTGTCAATGGTATCCACCTAATGATAGCCGTATGGCAGTTATGCAATAACAAAATTGTCATATAGGCAAAATGGGGTGAACTTGGCATTCACCCTGGTCTTTTAGAGCAGAAGACCAGGGTGAAAAATATGCATCTGATTTTAGAGATTAATATGATGAAAGAATTTTGAGTCCAGGTCAATCTGGTGAGGAGAAATAAGCCTAATTCATGATTGATTTATTTTTTACAATAGACACCTTTGGGTGCAGTCCCACAAATTTAAAGCGGTATAGGCTGCAGTATGACTTTTACAGAATTTGAGAACAAAAAAAAAATGTTACAGAAACAATAGGGGACCAAGCAGCTTCGCCGCTCTGACCCCTAATAAGGTTAAATTATAGCTCATTTTTATTTAATTCAATTGGAATTATACAGCAAACATGGTAGATACAGACAGCATAATGACATTCATTCATAATTATTGATGGACAATTTATAAAGCAAAGTAATAATTATGAAAAGATCATTTGATGGGCAGCATTATTGCTATGTGTTTCAAAACCATGGCAGCTTGAGTCATACTAGGCCCCTATTCTTCTACCTCTTCCTCTGGCAACAGCACCGCTGTCTCACTCATTTGTGGTTGCTCATCTATATGCACATAGCTGTTTCTCCTAGAGGCCCTTTTTCTTACCAGGAACACCCCTACAGCCAGAATCCCCAGCAAACCAATGATCCCAAAGGCCAATCCTGCCTTGGATCCTGCCGTCATCTCACCAGAGTCTACTTGGAGCTCCCGTATAACTGCCATAAGGTTCTCTGACCGGACCGGTGTCCACTTCTTGTTCTGTCCCACTCTCACCCAGCTCTGCTCCCCCTCACTCATCACCGCCACCTCTGTACTCATACCCATTGTGCCAATTAATGGAGGCAGAGTGAAGGGAGGCAGGCGGATTGGCAGCAGTTGCCCACCAGTGAACAGTCCCGACTGGACGCAGTAGAGGACCTCGCAGCCATCGCTGACTGCGGCGAGATGTTGGCTGAACTCTGCAGGGCAATGCCTCTGGTTCCCTGCCAGTGGGTTGGCTGACTCACAGCTGATAAGGCCCCCGAACGGCACAGAGTATGCAGTAGCCATCTCGTAGTCGTTACTCAAACAGATCGTCAGGCCATCTGACAAAAACCTTTGTGGGATGAAGTATAGAGGGCAGCTCTTGGTTTTTGTAATGGGATTCAGAAGGTAGGGGCCGTAGATCCCTCCAAACAGGTACCCAGAATCCTCAGGGGCCTTTCCATCAACAGAGCACCAGTAGGTATCAATCTTTGCTTTGCGCACGTAATAGACGTTGCCACACACCTCGCGGTGGCAAGTGAAAATCAAATAGCAGTGGTGAGATACTGTCTGACACTCGTATTGATTGTAACCCTCCTGCCTGACTTCTGAACGCAGTAGAGTGGGGATGTATGGCGAACGGCAGGAGAAGTCCCCTGTATCTATGTTCTTCTGGGCTAGGGCCTGACACAGTGGATCTGCGTCATCAGTGAGCGGACTACACTGCTGGTAGAGACCACCGAAGCTGAGGTTTGTGGCCGGACCCTGGCACGACTTGTCATCCACGTTAGCCTGGAAGTTGAAGTTCTTGGAGTCGACGTCGACACAGCCCCGGCGTGTGTTGACTTTGTAGTAACGCCTTATGGCGTGACTCACCGATAGAGCCACCCTGCTGACCGTGGGCTCTGGCATATCAGGGAAGGTTTTGGGGTTTATAAAGTAGTATAGTGGAAGCCCTGTGCGGTCAATGGCGACCAAGTTGTTTCTGGTGCCCTCCTGCCACTTCTGCATGGTCATACCAGGGTAGAAGGGTACACCTCCGTGACTCTGGGTAAGAGAGTATGAAATGTTGGACTGATATGCCTGGAGCGCGGAGTTCTGTGTGGTGTCTTTGCTGCTAATATCGAACTTGAGTTTATCGAAAAAGTTCAAGCCAGCGAGTACTGAGACAGAGGTGGTCTGCGACTGACTGTTGGCAACATATGAGGATCGGAGGTAGTCCTCCTGGACTAGAGTAGCCCCAGCATCAACACCCGTGATTACATGGGTTCCATAATCAAGCACCATCCTCTCAGAAAGATATGCTGCATGCTTGGGCTGGTTGTTTTCAATGGCGTCTGCTATCTGCACTGCCTGCTGAGCAAAGCTCGAGTCCACAGCAAAATCAGGATAGGCCTTGGCAGTGTAGACCAAGTTGCGGACCTATGAGAAACAGAGTTCCATGCATACAGGTTAAGGTTCAGGCAAATCACGTTAATTAGGTGTCAAAAAAGGATCCCTTACTAGCAGCGGAATTTATTGTGTAAGTCGGCTTTAGTGAATATATCTGAATAAATGTGATACATTTTTATTTGGGTAATTAAATTATTTTAAACTTTTCAAACAGTTTCAAATATTTTACTGCCATTAAGCTGCTATAGTTTAGCCTAAGCATCTACTAATATTTTTCCATAGCTTGTTAATTAAAGCCTTCTGTTTTGGTCCAAAACTGGTCCCCCCTTTTGAACCCTGTAGCAAAAATACTTTGCTTTTTAATTTGTACAAATAGTTGAGTGTTGATAGGGATGGATACAAAATATTAAATTATTTAAAACATCAAGTTATTCAAAAAATGTCTTGTGCGATGAGAGACTCACACCAATCTAACCACAATCTTGTGACACAATGACGCACAATATGTTGTAAAGGTTTTTCGCTGTGGTTCCGATTGAAAAAAAGCCTACATTTGTTTGATAACCTCGACAAAATGTGTTTAGTATCTAATTATATTAATATTGTTATTATAATAATAATAACAATAATTTATCAAAAACCTAATGATTTACAATAATTGACAATAATTTACTTAAGTATTGTAACTACTACTACTACTACAAAAAAGTTGATCAATGAGGTCTATCAACTATTTTAGAAAGCAAATAAAAAACGTGACATTCTTTCCTTTTTATCTTGACACAAAAC
Source organism: Melanogrammus aeglefinus (assembly GCA_900291075.1). Classification (NCBI taxonomy): domain Eukaryota; kingdom Metazoa; phylum Chordata; class Actinopteri; order Gadiformes; family Gadidae; genus Melanogrammus; species Melanogrammus aeglefinus. The sequence goes on along the minus strand of OLKM01000409.1, from coordinate 15,607 downwards.
CCACCTGTACTCTCGCTGTGGTGGATGACTCTTGGACCTGGTGAGTTTTCATTCTTTGGTTCTCCACAGAAAACTTTGCGTTCAGCACAGAAAGGAAGGATGCGTCCATGTTGATAGTATGTGACGTTGTGCTTTTCACCTCCAGCCAGGAGCTGAGGATCTCCGAGTTGGACTCCACACCGGTCTGCTTCTGGGGGATGACAAAGACCTCGTCTGGGAGGAGGTAGAGGCCGTCCTCGGTGGTCTGACACTGGGAGTAGCTGAGGTTCATGACCCGACCCATGTCCATGTTCCTCAGGTTGTCCCAGCCTCCACCGGGCAGCACCTCCAGGGCCGTGATGGAGAGGGTGGTCCGACACTGGCTCAACCCATTGGTCGGCCGAGCAAGGGGGTGAAGGTAGCAGGAGTGCAGGAGCGAGAGAAGGAGCAGTGCTGCTCTCACTGCCATGGTTGGATCAGAAATGATACTATCTATGTTTTCGTGAGTATCTGTTTGTTCATTCTCACTTCCACTTTCTATTTCAGTTTAGAATAAATCACATGATGTAGACGAAGGCATTAAAGGTTGGCCCTTCCTTAATGCCTTACTAGCCGACCTCAAGCTGTCTTATCTGTCGAACATCGTACTGAAAGTGAAATATGCGTCTTGTGTATTCATGTGTATTTGCCCTACTTGATAAAATTCCTTCGTCCTATGGTCCAATGTGGTTCCTTCAGGAATTCAGAAAAATATGTTCCAATATTCGAGAGCATTGGTTATCATTTTGTATCTACAACTCCAGGGGTCTCATTTAAAACCGTTGCGTACGCACAAAACGGGGCTGAAAGTGGTGTACGTGACTTTCCACGCCAAGGTTGTGATCTATAAAAAACTAACTTGAGGGGGGAATGTGCAAAGCCCTAAGGAAACTCTGACCCATGCGTAGGCATGGTTTGGAGGAAAAGGAGAATTGGCGACACAGACGGTGTGGTGGTGAACTGAAGTCAGACTGAAGAAATGTAGAGGGAGAAGAACGATTAGGCCTATGTTTTATCATCGCTCTTCATAACTTTAATTTCAACCCGTAGCATGCGTTAAATCTGTAATCAGAATAATTTAAGTCAACTGCGTTATTTCTCAGTTATAACTCCAGAATCATCTCCATAGAATCAAAATGAAAATTCAAAATGAAAATTCTCTATATTTAATCCCGTCACAGTATATGCATACTGTGCACTGACGGCGCGACTGCATGGAATAAAGCATCTGTCCAACATGTGACATTAACATAATATTTTTATGTGACACTGTAAACACATATTCATGTGTCAATTAAATCCTAAGTGTGGAAAACCAAGCCACATACTCCTCATCACATCACAATCGTTATAGGCCTATTAGCCTATTGTCCGTTCCTCTTGATGCTTTTCAGAACAAATCAGGCATTAAAAAGGGGTTATGTTCAAGAACATTTTACGTGGGTGATTACAAACTGATTATCCAAGGTGTTCTCGGTCAGTCTTATTACCGTAACCCTATAAATACAGCGGTGAGCCCCGTGCGTAAAGCTGCACCATGGCACTGCTGGCACTGCTGGAGGACCACGCAAATGGCAGGATTCGGAGGGAGAGGGTCTTCAGGGACCATAACTATTTATTGGTACAAAAATATGTACCTTTATGTCAGACCACTTCTTTTTTAATTCTGGTACTGTGCGCTCCGTGCCACTGACAGGGTTCACTGCTGCAGGATGTTGCCACTCACTTTGCTTTTTGTTGTTAGTGATCCCAATCCCGTGACCGCCGAACAAAACTACTTTTCGTGCCTCCACCTCACCCACAAGCGTCTCCACTTCAACCTCCGTGAAATTTCGGTTTTTTGCTTTTCTCAGTCCTTCTGCCATTGTTTCCGACAAGACGTCACATAACACTTGCATTTGAGTCTGTTTTATATGCAGATCGCATTCATAAGGTCGTTTGCATGACCATTTATGGTTAAAAAGGGGCGTGTACAGGGCGGAACGTGAAGCTGATTCAGCTGCGCACACTTGTAGGCACTCGTAGAGTGCACTTGTAGAGGAGTGCGTACGCAGGGTTTTATAAATCTGAATATTTTTTGGCGCACGCAAAACTTGGATTTGGGGCGTACGTACACTTTTAGTAACGATCCAGGCAGTTTTATAAATGAGACCCCACAACTGTAAAACAACAACTTACAGAGTAGGCCCTAACACAAGTCATACATAAGGCTGATAAGGAGTAGGCCTACATTATGCGTTTAATGTCCAAGGTTAATTTACAGAATACAGAACAAAGCTTTCACTTCTTAGCATAAGTCAGCACAAGACCTTTTTGGCATGCGTGTTTTCAGGAAGGTATAATTTAAGGTCTCTATCTAATGTCAGAAATCTCCTGCGACCCCATTTGCATATAAGGAGACACCGAGTTGGAGAACCACTGTTGTAGAACCTGTTGAAAACCTATTTCAATCTTCCATGAAACCCCCCCCATATTTAAGGCTCCAATGTTAGTGTGTTTATCAAATTAAGGAAACAAATCCAAAAAAGAGAAGCCGTTTTCTCTGCCTGAAATCCCCTGATTTCCCAGCAAGTGCATTTGTGAAAAACAAATACATTGTTACGGTTGCGGAGGGAAATAACGTGTGCTGCCCATGCGATGAAAACCACTTCTCTGTGAGGTTTTCATCTGAATATGCACGTGGTATGGAGTTAGAATCATGCCAAAACCCCACACACTCGCAAAACGTGTTTTACTCACGCACAACGATTCACACACACACAAAATGTGTTTTACTCACGCACACAACGATTCACACACACACAAAACGTGTTTCACTCACGCACACAACGATTCACACACACACAAAAAAAGGCCAATCATCAGTAGTGCTTACAGAACTGAAACGGTTTGTGGGGCATGCCATGAACATTGTAGCTGGGGAACATGCAGGGGATGATTGGGAGATGACGCAATATTGGCGCTTTTCCACTACACCTTTCCAGCGCGACTCGCCTCGACTCGCCTCGACTCGCCTCGGTTCTTTTTGCGTTTCCACTAGGGAAAGTACCTGGTACCAGGTACTATTTTAGTACCTGCTCTGGTGACGGTTCCAAGCGAGCCAAGCCGGTACTGTGACGGGCGCTCCTGGCTGAGCAGACCATGGTTTTTCGCTGTCCTCATACTCTCTTGTATTTCTGTGGTATCTGTCTGCCGCCTGCAGCCTTTTCTGACTATCTTCTTTTGCTTTGTTTGTGACAAAAAGCCACAGAACGAGCAGCAAGTACACCACTGCCTCCATGTCCTCCATTGTTTGTGTTTGTGTTTGTGTCGCGCATAGAACATCCAGTTTCGCACCGCCGTGCTATGACGACCCCGCCCACGTTGAGTAGGTACTTTTTGTAATGGAAAAGGAACGTGGCCGAGTCGAGGCGAGCCGAGGCGAGGCGAGTCGAGGCGAGTCGTGCTGGAAAAGTGTAGTGGAAAAGCGCCATATGTGTGTGTTTGAGAATGGGCTGGGGGCTACAACCAGGGCTGGACGGGCCTCTGGCAGACCATGGGCCCTATTTTAACGGTCTGAAACGCAAGTGGAAAAGCGCAAAGCGCAAGTAGCTTTGTGGGCGGTTCTACGGCGCTATCGCTATTTTACAGGCGGATAAATGACACTTCCGCCGCGGCGCAAGTGTCAAAAGGGTTGGTCTGAAGCAGCCTAATTACCCGTAGGTGTGGTTTGGGCGTAACGAACGGGCGTTAAGAACGATCGGCGCATGTTCCATGGCGGATTGCTATTATGATGGCGGGTTTGCCAGGCGCACGCAATGAAAGGTTCACCATAGAAGATACCGATGTGTTTGTCAGAGTAGTCAAAGAACGCGACTTGGCTTTATATGGGGATGGGAGAAACCCACCCAAAATTGCTTCCGTGAAAGCGGCTTGGGAGGAAATCGCCGTAATTGTTTCAGCAGCTGGACAAAATATAATATTATAATATTATTATTTTATCTTTATGGACACCACAATGATTTTCCTTGTTTGGGAAAATCATTATTGTCCTTGTAATTATGTATGGTTTGCAAAAATGGGAACTGCTGTCCGTGTAGATGAGAGAAGCAAAGTGTATGCGCGAGGTGCACAAGCAATCCGTATGCATCGCATGCGCATGTATGCATGCGCCCTTAAAATAGCATCTGAACAACGCGCCACTGACTTTAAACCAGGTATTTCCTGGTCAGTAGCGCAATGGTTTTCAGAAACGTCAAAATACCGTTTGCGCCAGATCACGCCTCCTCCTTCCGCCGAACCGCCCCTTGGGGCGCAAGATCATTCCCTAATTTACCGGCGAGTGGCGCTGGTGGCAAAAGAACGCTCTGCGCCAGTTGTAAACTAGCAACGACACATGCGCCAGTGACTAAGTCACTTGCGCCGGATGCAAGATAGGGCCCCAGGTCTCCCTGGGCCAATATCACTTTTGGGGTCGACGAAACACCGGCATATTCTTTCGGGGTGTTTTCTTTGGTCTGGCCGGTGTCACGTTAAAATTGTACCGGGGGCGAAAATTGTACCGACCTACGTCATCGTTTGTTTACATCCTGACAACCTGCCCGGCAACAGACGACGCGAGGCAGAAAACATGTTTCCAAACGACGAAATAACATAATACAGATAGCGGATCGCTATCTGTATTATGATAGATAGCGATAACAATTGTTTTTACTTTATATTTGTATTGTATTTAATTGTTTAATCGAAACAATAAAAAAATTTGCCCGCAAAACGGGCGATCGCGTCAAATGACAAACGTCATTTGACGCGGGCAAAGCATTTGTCATTTGACGCGATCGCCCGTTTCGTCGTTTGGAAACATGTTGTCAGGATGTAAACAAACGATGACGTAGGCCGGTACAATTTTCGCCCCCGGTACAATTTTAACGTGACACCGGCCCATAATACAGGTAGATCTTCCCGTTGTTTTATTTATTTTCTTAATTGACAGGGTCTGGCCCAATCACATCGCAGAGCCTAAAGCCAGGGACACACCAAGCCGACCGTCGGGCGTCGCGCCTCGTCGGCACCAGTCGGACGGCGTCGTAACCGCGTCGGTTTGGTGTGTTCGTTTCCGTCGGGCAGCGTCGGAAGCCCTCGGGTCTCGTCGGGGCCGATTCAACATGCTCAGTCGGGACTTGTCGGCCGTTGGGAGAGTAGACTCGTCGGGTACTCTGATTGGCTGTGCGCCATCTATGACGATTATGACGGGCGGTGCCGTAGCGAATCAGCGCGGTGTGTGGGAGGGGTGGAAGAGGGGCGGAAGTGAAGATGGTTACTTTTTACTTTTTCCCTCCTGCGATGTCTTCGGGCAACAACAACGAGCCCGAGAGCAGCCAACGTGACGAGCAACGTGACGATTTTTTTCCAAAACGTCCAAAACGTCTGCTCAAAAATAAACAGGCTGTTTTGTGCGCTTTGTTTTTATTCTACCTGGTTTCTTCTATGGTTTCTCGGTTAGGTCATTTCCTGTTTTCATGTTTCGGATAACGGGCACGAGACTAGCGCCACCCGCTGTTATGGAGAATTATTGCATCTCGCGCAAGCGCAGAACATACAGACTACTGTGTCGTCGGGAGTGGTCGTGGCGGTGTGTTTCACTGCTTCCTCTCTCCCGACTGTCTCCGACGAGAGGCAACGGACCCGTCGGGCAAGCGGGCGTCAGCGTCTGGTCGTGTCGGGGCGGTGTGTCAGGGGCTTAAAGGCCCGGACACACCAAGCCGACTGTCGGGCGTCGCGCCTCGTCGGCACCCGTCGGACGGCGTCGTAACCGCGTCGGTTTGGTGTGTTCCTTTCCGTCGGGCAGCGTCGGAAGCCCTCGGGTCTCATCGGGGCCGATTCAACATGCTCAGTCGGGACTTGTCGGCCGTCGGGAGAGTAGACTCGTCGGGTACTCTGATTGGCTGTGTGCCATCTATGACGATTATGACGGGCGGTGCCGTAGCGAATCAGCGCGGTGTGTGGGAGTGGTGGAAGAGGGGCGGAAGTGACGAGCTTACTTTTTCCCTCCTGCGATGTCTTCAGGCAACAACAACGAGCCCGAGAGCAGCCAACGTGACGAGCATCTCAGCCGAAGTGACCATTTTGCTGCCAAGAATCTTTTTCCAAAACGTCCAAAACGTTCTCCATAACAGCGGGTGGCGCTAGTTTCGTGCCCGTTATCCGAAACATGAAAACAGGAAATGACCTAACCGAGAAACCATAGAAGAAACCAGGTAGAATAAAAACATAGCGCACAAAACAGCTTGTTTATTTTTGAGCAGACGTTTTCGACGTTTTGGAAAAAAATTCTTGGCAGCAAAATGGTCACTTCGGCTGAGATGCTCGTCACGTTGGCTGCTCTCGGGCTCGTTGTTGTTGCCCGAAGACATCGCAGGAGGGAAAAAGTAAGCTCGTCACTTCCGCCCCTCTTCCACCCCTCCCACACCACCGCGCTGATTTCGGCTACGGCACCGCCCGTCATAATCGTCATAGATGGCACACAGCCAATCAGAGTACCCGACGAGTCTACTCTCCCGACGGCCGACAAGTCCCGACTGAGCATGTTGAATCGGCCCCGACGAGACCCGAGGGCTTCCGACGCTGCCCGACGGAAAGGAACACACCAAACCGACGCGGTTACGACGCCGTCCGACTGGTGCCGACGAGGCGCGACGCCCGACGGTCGGCTTGGTGTGTCCCTGGCTTTAAACCCCGATCACTCAAGGACATGTGACCAGGGCCGACGAAATGGGGGTGTAAGGTGGAAAGGCTTGGGGAGACCCAAGCCAGAGGGGGGCCGTGGGAAGTTTAGATTCATTTTTTTCAAGTATTTTTTGGTTGTTGTTCAAATAATTTAATACCATAACTGAATTTCATGATGAATATCAATCTAAATGCAAGCTTAGCGTATTAGTTTAATAAATTCGTACAATATTGTATTCCAAAAAAATTAAGACTGATGTGACTACTCTGTTAACACCCCTTGCAAAAAGCGCAAAATGGTACATTCCACACAGCTGATTTTACCACGAATCGCATCTTGCCTACGGTGAGACATTGTTAGCTGGATGGAGTCGCGGCAATATTAGCTAGATGAAACTGGTTAAAAACGACTTGAGGTCCACCATGTGTCTTGATAAACCCTCCATTGAAAGCAAATTTGCAAGAGCATTGGACCTCATCAGTGATTTGCCAAAAAGAAGACCCATCAAGTGGGCACTTTCTGCAGAGTAAACTTCTGTATTATGTTAAAACTGGAGTATGGATAGAATTGTAGGCTACTACTATTATTTGAGGAATATTTGTGCAAATCTGTTTCTTTTTGCCTTCATTAACTTTACAGGAAAGTGACTATTGAGTCATACATCAGGACTTCTTGTTTATAGGGCCCAGAATTTGGTGCTATGCCCCTGCCTGTGGCACCTGATTAGCCTGGCTAAACTGGCGGCGCAAATTGATGATTGGCGCGGCCCGAATTCCTAGTTCATGTGGATTTTGAGTGATTCTACTCGCACAAACAATTCACAAAACTTTAAAGATTTGAACTTTTCAGCTTTCACTCCCTGAAGTATACAGATTCAACCGCAACACGGAGGATAAAGTTATTAATGCCGTTTGCGGACTCCCGGAGGTCTGTGATATGTTACGATCGAATGGGACGAAAAAGAGGATGAATTGAAGTAGAGGTTTATTTTAGGGAGGATGTGAGCAGTAAGGAATAAACAGTAAAAAGTGCTGGGTTATTTTTGTTAACACATTGCTGGGTTATTCATGCAAAATTCTGGCACTGCAAACACACTGGGTTTTTTGTGCAGGGTAAGGGGCTAATTCGCAGGTGCACATCTTGTTGGGTTATTTTGAACCAGCTGTTGGTTCGTTAATTTTCCCGCTATTCCATCGTTCCGTGGAACCTTCTGGGAATTTCTTTGTGGTCAGACCAGACGACAGCTGGCAGCAGGATTTCATGGTAGGTTAAATGTGAATACTTATTTACTTATATTTCCAAAGAGTTTTGGTAACAGCATGATTTTTGCATCACTTCACACTTCAACTTTTAAATAAACAAACAGATTCCGATTTAAATAAGCATTTATTGGCTGGCCTGAAAGACTGAACTGCTTTAACAATCGCTAATCGTTAGCCGACTAAACGCTTTTATCGGCCGCATTTTTTAATATTGTATTTAATGCATAGCGGTCTCCAGGTTTAATGTTTCACCTGTATTATTGTCTCACAAACAGTTAGCTTGCAAGCTAGCTACCCTTAAAGTTAGCTTGTGAGTAGCTACGGTTGACTTGCTAGCTAGCCGTAGCGCAATATTTCCATTTTTGCAATTTTGAAGCAGACCTCGTCAAAAACTGAAAATAAATAAATAAATACACCCGTGCTCCACAAAACGAAATGTAAACCAATGCATTCTGAATGGGAGCGTTTCTCAGATGTTTTCGTGCTAAACAGAACTAAATGTAAACCAATGCATTTCGAGAACCTGATCTCACAGGAATCCATGAAATGACTACGGACGCTTAACTCAAAATCCGTGGGATCATTACGGAAACACACCGATTTCCGTAATATGCGCACGGACACAGATCCCCGTTTCACTGAGCGAGTCGACCTAGTCACACATGACTAGGTATATACAGTATAATATATTATATATATATATATATATATATATATATATATATATATATATATATATATATATATATATATATATATATATATATATATATATATATATATTTATTTATTTATTTATATATATCACCTATATGTCACGTGATTTCGTGCTCATGCGCACAACCGTTAATCTATTGAATCGTGTCCCAGAGCACGGTTGCAGCTTTTTCGTCTTCCACAGAACGGAATGTCAAACCATTCATTTCAGTTAAGCGCCCGTGGTCGACACGCTCGTTGAAACGGGGATCTGTGTCCGTGCGCATATTACGGAAATCGGCGTGTTTCCGTAATGATCCCACGGATTTTGAGTTAAGCGCCGTAGTCACGGATTCCTGTGAGACCAGGTTGCATTTTGAATGGGATTGTTTTCAGACGAGAGAGAGAGAGAGAGAGAGAAGAGAGAGGAGAGAGAGAGAGAGAGAGAGAGAGAGAGAGAGAGAGAGAGAAGAGAGAGAGAGAGAGAGAGAGAGAGAGAGAGAGAGAGAGAGAGAGTACAGACAGTACAGTGCACCCTCTAGTTATATTTCCGATTTTTTTAAGCAGACCTCCAAAAAACTGAAACAAACGTGCTCCACAGAATGCGTGTTTCTCAGACAATTATCGTGCTCAACAGAACGAAACGAGAGAGAAAGATAGAGAGGAAGGGAGAGAGAGGCTTCAGAAGGGGTGTGCGCAGATAGTACAGTGCACCCTCTACTTATGTATGCGTCACAACAACAAATGCATCAAAGGGTAAATGTTGTGTATTAGGGATACTCTGATTTCCCTGGTTTTTACAGCAGACCTCCTCAAAAACTTTTCCTTCTCACGCTCACGGAAAGTAATCTATTATTCGTACTGCACAGAACGAAATGTAAACCAATGCATTTTGGATTGGAGCGTTTCTCAGAATATACACAGGTATATATATTGTAGCGTCACAGGGTTTGGGAGGAAGGGGCGGGCCTTTCTGAGAGGGGGGTCCCGGGGGTTTCCTTCCGGGTGGGTGTGTCCGGTTGTAGAGTGTTCCGGTTGAGCTGTGACTGTCTGTTCGATTGTGGATTCTAATAAAGGGCTATCAACTTACTTCGCTCACTACCTTGCCTGTGGTCATTACATTGGTGTCAGAAGTGAACAAACGACGGGAGTGGGTGGAGAGTTGTGCGTCCAAGCGGAGGGCTACTTTGGATTTACGTCGCGGTCGGGCTACAGCGTAGTTTCAGTGTGTCGGTTAGTTCGCGTCGGTCATGTCTTTTCCGAAAGTGAAAGAGGAGGAGGTGGAGCAAGAGACTGGTTGCGTTCGGATGGACAGAGGACGCGTATGAGGAGTTTCGCAGAGCTTCCCAAGAGGCCAGAGAGGGGTTGAGAGAAGCTGCAAGGAAGCTGGCGGCCGACGCAGGGCTGTCTTCTCTTCCCGCGCGCCCGGAGCAGGAGCCCGCGGCTCGGGAGGTAAACAGACATGGCGGCGCCCATGTTCCAGTTGCCGCCCCCCATGTCTCAGTTGCCGCCGTTTCGGTTAAGACGCCTAAGTACTCCGGTAGGTCTGACTGGGAGGCGTTTCATGCTCAATTTGAACTGCTGGCTGACGCTGGGGGATGGACAGTAGAGGCTAAAGCATTGCAACTGGCTTTGTGCCTCACAGACGACGCGTTGTCGTGCCTGCTGCTGCTTTCACCGGGGGAGAGACAGGATTATGGAGCTTTAGTGGGGGCCTTGCAGAGGCGGTTTGGACAATGTGTGAAGCCGGAGCTCCTTCGTAATGAGCTTGGTAACCGCTGCAGGAAGCCGGGGGAGTCGCTGAGGGTGTTGGCTAATGACATTGAGAGCCTGACACGTAGGGCATATGCACACATGCCCCCCAGCGTGAGAGCGAGTTGGCAAGGGACCAGTTCATCAGAGCCCTCCTTCCTCTGGAGCTGCGGGTTCAAGGGCAATTACAGCACCCAATTTCTCTTCAGTCGGCTTTGGAGATGGCCGTGGAGAGGGAAATCGTGTGGGGCGCGGTCACTGAGGGGGGTCCAAGAGGGAGTTATCCGGCAGTGGGAGCAGCCCGGGGCCCGGTGGCTGAGGAAAAGCCGGCGTGGGCGACAGAAATTACGGAACTGATAAGGGCCGTATCACTGGAGCCGTCACGCATTCGACAGCGTCCCGACCAAAGAGCCTGTTGGGGGTGTGGCCAACCTGGACATTTGGTCAGAGATTGCCCCACTTCACGCGCGGGTCCAGGAAACGCCACAGGGCCCGCACAGGGGGGGATGTGCGGACCTTAAACAGTTCTTCCCCGCTCCCCCCGCCCCAGCTGTTCCAGAAACGGAGGGGCCACGTCAGCACAGGCGAGGGAGCCAAGACCCACTTCCCCCAGAAGCAGACTTCATCGAAGCTTCAAGGACGGCGGTGGTGGTGGGTCGACTCGGTGACGGGGATTCATGCTATGTTCCTGTGGCCGTGGAGGGGGTGCCGTGTTCGGCCTTGGTGGATACCGGTTCATCAGTGACGGTGCTCAGACCAGACGTGTGCCCGGAGTGGATTCGGTTGGAGCCCACTGACGTGCAGCTGCGCACGACCACAGGGGGGCTGGCCCCGATGAAAGGTACGGGGCTACTTACATTGACTTTGGGTGGAAAGGACGTACGTCACCCCGTGTGGGTAGCAGCGGTGCAGGACCCATGTATTCTGGGCTGTGACTTTTTGAAGGCCACAGGTTGCCGACTCGATCTGGACGGGGGCACGGTGAGCTTCCGAGGGGGGCCTGTGATCGCTTTGTTGCCCACTTGCTCAGGTTCGGGGCCGCCCGTGGGGTCCATCTCGCCGGCAGTGTGTGCAGTAGAGCCCGAAGTCAGCGATCCCCTGCCCGTGGCGTCCGTAACCTTTCCCAGGACTTATGTGCCCCAAGCAGCCCAGGCCCAATCACAACGACTGGAGGGAGGGGCGTCGCCGCCGACCGTGAGGGAGATATGGCTAAAGAACCGGGAGGGGCTGGACGACCAGCAGCAGGAGCGGTTGTGGCAGTTGCTGCTGGAGTTCCAGGACAGTTTTGCTATGGGGGAGGATGACGTGGGCCGGACTCCCTTGGTGCTACACGAGATCGACACTGGGGAGGCCAGGCCTATCAAGTGTCGGCCGCGTCGTCTTCCTTTGGCATGTCAGGAGGCGTGTGACCAAGCGGTGGAGGACATGCTGCAGGCAGGCGTAATTGAGCCATGTGACAGTCCTTGGGCGTCCGCTGTCGTCATGGTCCCCAAAAAGAACGGCACCTGGCGGCTCTGCCCGGACTACAGGCCGGTGAACGGGGTGACCAAGAAAGATTCGTACCCGCTGCCGCGCTTCGACGAGTCCCTGGACTTAGTCTCGGGTTCGTCCTGGTTCTCGGCCTTGGACCTCCGCAGTGGGTACTACCAGGTGCCCCTCTCCGCAGAAGCAAGACCCAAGACAGCGTTCTGCACGGGCCGGGGTTTATGGCAGTTCCAAGTCCTTCGTTTTGGACTGTGTAACGCTCCAGCCACCTTCGCCCGCCTGATGGACTGGGTTTTGTCAGGCATCCACGGCCAACAGTGCCTGGTATACCTGGACGATATCTTGGCGCATGGCAGCTCCTTTGACTCCGCCCTCGAGTCCCTGCGTCGGGTGCTGGAACGGATCCGTGCAGCGGGCCTGAAGCTGCATCCAGATAAGTGTCACTTCATGCGCAGAGAGGTACAGTTCTTGGGGCACACAGTGGGGGGGGGAGGGCATCAGCACAATGGAAGCGAAAGTGCAGGCGGTTGCAGACTGGCCCACCCCGGCTAATCAGAGGCAGCTCAAGAGCTTCCTGGGCCTGTCTTCCTTATTACCGGAAGTTTGTGCGGGGTTTTTCATGCTTGGCTGCTCCTCTTTACAGGCTGCTACAAAAGGACAGTGTTTTCCTGTGGACTGAGCAGTGCCAGGGGGCGTTCACCAGCCTTCAGCGGGCCCTGAGCGAGTCCCCCGTGCTAGCCCCAGCTAACCCCTCGCTGCCGTTCATGCTGGACACCGATGCTAGTGGCGTCGGGGTGGGAGGGGTGCTCTCCCAGGTGGGGCCTGATGGAGAGAGAGTGGTGGCGTACTTTAGCCGGGCCTTTAACAAGGCGGAGCGGCGTTACTGCGTTACCCGCAGAGAGCTCTTGGCCGTAGTGCTCTCCATCCGTCACTTCAGGTACTACCTCTGCGGCCTGCCTTTTTACAGTGAGGACCGACCACTCTGCCCTCCAGTGGCTCATGACCTTCAAAGAGCCGGAAGGGCAGGTGGCCAGGTGGTTGGAGGAACTCCAGGCCTACGTCTTCCGAGTGGAACACCGGGCTGGAGCCCGACACACCAACGCCGACGCACTCTCTCGGCGGCCCTGCGCTGCCGAGGGGTGTCGCTGCTGCGAGAGGAAGGAGGCCCGCGAGAGAGAGCTGCGGGCAGAGGAGGAGGGATGCGCCGCGGTGCAGCAGTTGGAGGTCATCTGCCGAGGGTTGGAGACCATAGATGGAGGCGATTGGAGAAAGCAGCAGGAGCAGGATACCGACCTTCAGCCGGTGTTGCAGTGGGTGGAGGCGCAGCGAAAACCACCGTGGGAGGAGGTGGCCGCCCTCTCCAGAGATGTCAAGGGACTGTGGGCCAAGTTCGGGGCCCTGTGCCTCTGCCGGGGCGTGCTGCAGCAGGCCTGGAAGGAGCCGGCCACGGGCGAAGAGAGGTGGCAGGTTGTGGTTCCCAAGGGCCTACAGGGGGCAGTGCTCGAGGCCATGCATGGAGCCGCAGGATCGGGGCACTTTGGGGTTGCTAAGACACTCCGACGCCTACGGCAGGGTTTTTATTGGGGCCGGTCCCGGAGGGATGTCGAGGACTTTTGCCGTCGGTGTGACCCCTGCACCGCACGGAAGGGCCCCACCGGGCGCTCACATGCTCCCCTTCAGCAGTTTCTGGTGGGCGCGCCTATGGAGAGGGTGGCGGTGGATGTGGTGGGGCCGCTGCCCCGCTCGGACCGTGGCAACCGCTTCGTTCTCACTGCCATCGACTACTTCTCCAAGTGGCCCGAAGCCTATGCCATCCCCGATCAGGAAGCTGAGACCATGGCCGACGCCCTGTTGGAGGGCATGTTCAGCCGTTTTGGGGTGCCAGAGACATTGCATAGCGACCAGGGGAGAAATTTTGAGTCCCGGGTGTTCTCCGCTATGTGTGAGCGCCTGGGCATCCATAAGACCCGCACCACTCCCCAGAGGCCGCAGAGTGATGGACTGGTGGTGCGCTTCCACCGCACCATGGGCCAACAGCTGGCCATCCTCACCTCCCAGCACCAGAGAGACTGAGATAACCACCTTCCCCTGGTTCTCATGGCTTGCCGCACCGCCGTGCAGGAGTCTACGTCATGCACGCCATCCCTTCTCATGCTGGGAAGGGAGCTTCGTACCCTGGCGGAGTTAGCGTTCGGTCGTCCACCGGATGCCCCAGACTGTTCCCCTGGCCCTGAGTATGCCAGGAGACTCCAAGATCACCTGGAGTCGGCCCACCTATTTGCCCAGGAGCAACAGCAGAGGGCAGGGGTGAGGCAGAAAAGAAATTACGACATAAAAAGCAAAGGCCGGCATTTCCAGGCGGGAGAGCTAGTTTAGGTGTTCAATCCCCAAAGGAAGAAGGGGAGATGCCCTAAACTGGACAGTCCTTGGGTGGGCCCCTGTCGAGTTCTGGAGAGGCTGGGTGAGGTGGTGTACCGGTTGCACCTACCACCTAAAGGAAGAAGGGTGGCACTGCACAGAGACAGACTGGCTCCGTACCAAGGGGGTGCCTCCCCACTGGCCCAGGGGGGTCCCGTTACCCCTCGCTGCCGCCCTGCCGCCTCAAAGCCCACCCCCCCGGCGACACCGGCGGGGCCTCGGTCGGACGCCTTTACCCCAGCTGGCGGGGATAACCGGCCCTCCCCTGTATCCGATACCCTTTGCCCCCCGCCCCCCCTTCCCCTCCCAGGTGCTGAAGACCCCGTTCCCTTTATACCGGAGGCCCGGGGAGGGGGTTCTCGACGGCCCAGGGGGCCACCAGGGCACTTAAAAGACTTTGTTTGCTATCTGTAGGATGAGTTTAGTAATTTTGTTCAGCGTTGGGCCTGTTGTTATGTGGGGGGGGGGGGTTGAAGCACGTCATGTGAAAGAGAAGTTACGTTATTCTGAGGGCTGTTTTTTTTCTGTGATTCCTCGGGGCGAGGAACTTTGTGAAGGGGGGGTAATGTAGCGTCACAGGGTTTGGGAGGAAGGGGCGGGCCTTTCTGAGAGGGGGGTCCCGGGGGTTTCCTTCCGGGTGGGTGTGTCCGGTTGTAGAGTGTTCCGGTTGAGCTGTGACGGTCTGTTCGATTGTGGATTCTAATAAAGGGCTATCAACTTACTTCGCTCACTACCTTGCCTGTGGTCATTACAATATATATATATTCATTATATACGGAGAGGCCCTCTTAAGCCCATCAGTTACTTGGCTCTGCAGTGCATCAGTGTCCCTCTCCATGGCTCCCTCTCTCTCTTTTCCACTGTGTTTTTGAGAATTTATATCGATATAACGAAAAAGGATGTAATGATAACGGTAAGAAAATAAAGGCTGCATGGTCATAATAATTTAAATATAATTAAATTAAAGCGTGTAAGGAGGAAATAAGACGATCTAGTTGTGGGCCAGTAGGGGCTGAATTTGAACCGAATTCGGCCCATAGCCTTATTTTTTACATCGTTTTTATATTATGAATATTTTAATATTGTCTGCGTCGCACACTTGAATAATTAAACTCAAGAGTGACTTGAAGAATATTTTATTTTACTGGGTTCTGTAAACATAGTCCTACACAGACATTGCGACACATTTGTTAACGACGCGTTCTGTCCGCCATGTCTCAACACTGCTCTACAACATGTGTGGGTTTTACCACACATAGGTGAACATGTG
>OLKM01000408.1:209948-327428 GCA_900291075.1 Melanogrammus aeglefinus | reverse complement strand
AGAGAGAGAGAGAGAGAGAGAGAGAGGAGAGAGAAGAGAGAGATGAGAGAGAGAGAGAGAGAGAGAGAGAGAGCTTGAGGGAGAAGAGAGAGAGAGAGAGAGCGTAGAAGGAGAGAGAGAGAGAGAGAGAAGAGAGAGAGAGAGAGAGAGAGAGAGAGAGAGAGAGAGAGAGAGAGAGAGAGAGAGAAGAGAGAGAGGAGAGAGCGCATGAGGGAGAGAGAGAGAGAGAGAGAGAGAGAGAGAGCGAGATGGGGAACTGAAATAAGCAGTGCCTTAATGTCAGTCACACATTTAATACACTATGAAGTGGACAGGCTGGAGTAGAACACTTTGTCCACGGAGACACTCACAGCATCAATCTGCTTAATTCAGATTCAGATTTATTCTTTCCTATTTTGACAGGATCAAAAACCCCGCCTCCCTAATTAAAATCAAATCTGCACACCGTCACCCTTCCTGTCCCTCATCTAGCACTTAGCAGCATAGCCACTTCCCAAATTGACTGAATGCTTTCTTTGTTCTCAGCATCACCTGTAAGTCATCAGGATAAAATGTCGCTTGGATAAAAGCCACTGCTAAATGACCTCATGATCGTCCTTTTTTTTTTTTCGATATTCATGCTCAGTAAGCCCCTTCTTATGCTTTATTTAACTCACTTGTATCTGCTCTGTGCTAATGCTTCTCATTTAAATGTAACATAATACAGACCAGACCCCATAAACCAAAGTATAAACCACTATAGAGAATGGCCCAAGAAGCTATTTCTGATAGTGTCTCCACCTCAACCAACCTCGGTATTGTGGGGTTGGCGCCGTGGTGCTGTTGTCTCCATCATCTCAAACAACAGACATCAAGAACGGATGGATCAATATTAAAGGATATCAGAGACTATGAAAAAACATAGACAGACACCCCTCTCTCATATCGTGCTTATTTGGTATTATTATATTGACCAGTCTATGACCACGCTTTGTTTTGGCTGTGATTATACATGATATATCTTTCTCTTTCAGCTGTTCTCAACTGATGGCACAAAATCTATCTGAGGCACAAAAAACAGATTATAAATGATTTTGCTAAATTTAATTTAGCTTTGACTTTAACAAAAGATAAGCTATGCTGGACTCGTGTGTGTCTTATCCTCTGCGTTCTCCTGTGGTTTTTCAGGCTGTGCTTGGTTGTCAGCTGCCATGTTGATCTATGGGCTTTGTCTCTGAGGCGGTCAGGACATCGCACACTCACACCTGAGTGTGCGCTACTCATTACCTGTTGGTAACATTGGGGTCATGGCCTTCCCCCCGCCCCCCCAGACACAGGTCAGAGCTAATCAGAGAGACAGAACAGCCAGCCAGGCCCCAAATAAAAATGGTAAATGTCATGGCTTATTACTTAGGCCGTGCCATCAGCATGCGGGCGCGCGCGTGTGTGTGTGTGTGTGTGTGTGTGTGTGTGTGTGTGTGTGTGTGTGTGTGTGTGTGTGTGTGTGTGTGTGTGTGTGTGTGTGTGTGTGTGTGTGTGTGTGTGTGTGTGTGTGTGTGTGTGTGTGTGTGTGTGTGTGTGTGTCTGTATCTGTGTCTGTGTGTGGACGTCAACAAGTTCTCGTGAACTGTTTTTCGATTTCATCACTGAGGACAATATTTCGACATGACGACATTATTTGATGTGAATTAAGTAAATGTAAAAATATAACGTTTAACTAAAGAAACAATTGAACAGCAGCGATAACGCAAATAAATAGCATTCGGTATACCAATAAAATGTTATCAATTTCAGCCACATTGCAGATTATTTAATGTGATGAATTCAAAAAACATGTCATTGAAGGGCATCTTGGCTAAGGATGGCCAGAGGTACGATGCAGGAACAGAACCTACAACCTTTTGGCTGGAAGTCGAACACCCGAGCCACCAGGTGTCTAAACATTGTCTTTTGAGGATGTGACAGCAAAGCTAACCTTCTTGGGTATCTGCTGTCCCCACTAACAAACTCCGGCGAAAAAACATCAACCTGGAAAATGGCATGGCTACTGTGCAAGGGGCCCCGTAGACCTGTCGCCATGGAAACGTCATCGTATTGATTGCCCTTATTCCCTGAGATAAATGGAAGTGACCCTGAGCATATCTATGCGCAGCATGGCTGACATTCATCAATAGGTTCATCAGAGGGTTCATAGCGAGGCCAAGCTGGTGAAAGGCATTTTTGAAGTGGGTGCCAGAAAAGTACATTTTAACACCCAGATACAAACACGCACCCACACAATCACACAAGCACGTACAGAGCATACAATGCAGATGTTGGCTCTGTTTCTCCAAAAATCCATGACGGGCATTAGCATAGTGGTTAGCACACCCCATGATAACGAATACAACTAATGAATGAACATAACAAATTAGAAAAACATATCTGCAAGCCACTACTTACACAACTAGTAGGAATTAAAGAGAATGTGACACCAGAATAACACCTTCAGCGGGCCAGGCAGCTCAGTCCAGAAGTACCATGTCCGAGCCGAATGCTCAGCCTTTCTTTCGGCGTTGTCGACATCTTGCATGCAGGGGTCTGTCTTTCTTTGGGCACATTCTATGACTTCACCTCGCTGTGGCACGCGTGATTTATAGGCATCTGAAACAGCACCACTGGGGGTTGCAGAGGAAAATCCAATTAGAGTGTGATATGGGTGTGCGGAAGGTTGCCAATTTGCGTTCCCCCAACGGAAGTGATAGGTTAAGCCCCGCACACGTCACGCCGAGAGAAAAAAAAAGAGATGTGAAATGCTAACTAATTCACAATGGTGGTTAGCCTCGCCTCTGATTGGCTGCTTTAAAATAACAATCAAATCCTGATGCATCATCCTCCCGCGGCCCTCTGTTTCTTGCGGCGGTGGGGGGTAAGTCAGCTTGGCGGCGGGCGTGGTTCTCACAACAGGGCCAATCGGACGATTTGAAAAACATGCAAATATATGTGCTAAATTAAAGTGTCTTATAATGAGAGCCCATCCCACGGGACACCCTTAGAGAGATGACACTCGCCAGCTGCCGCAGAGTAATCACTCACACCTGATCAACCCTATCGGCTTATTCGTTATGAGCCGAATGGAAAGGACTAATGACAAGTATCGAACGTCTTTTTTGGCGGTACAATCGTTTTTTCAGGGTCAATGTGGGGGACGGGCGGGCTCGAAGCTGTAGTTACCATACACATGGGAACCACACATTTATGATGTGCACGTCATATAGGAAGGAAGGATAGAGGGTTCGATTCCCATCCACAAGGGACTGGGTTCGAACCCCGATGTCTGCCATATGTAGCCTTCCTTAAGCCTATGCTCACTGATGACATATCGGAATCTAATGTATTTGCTAAGCTGCACTGGATAGAAATGTCTCAATATCTAACTATTTATGCAACTGGAATTGCGAAGGACTTGAGGCAGCCGCATGAGTGATCTTTGATGCTAGGAAAACATTTCGATATTAATATTAAAAGTACTAATATTATCGTATCTGTATCCCGGGGTTGCCCTTGTGTTCTGCCTCGGGGGGTCGTCTGCTGATCACTCATTGTTAATCAAGGACCCAGGCGCCTCGGGCGATGTACCGCCATTCTTGGCGACTTCAGGGGGGACTCAGGCTGCTGGTTTGGCTGTCGCCCTGACATTTGAACACGACGTTCCTCAAACACGGAGAAAACAAACAGCCTGGGCCGCTGGCCCCATTCGGGATGGACGTGTTCGTTTTTCACACGATTGCCCTTTGAAAACAGAAACAAAATGGATTCATGAAACAACATGCGTCTTTTTCTTTAAATTGTAAACAAGGACTGTTTGTTCCCGTCTATGTTCTTAACAAGCTAGACGTTTCGAAATGCAAAGCGAAAGAGAGGGAAACTACACGTTCACCCGGGTTTGAAGTCGTCCGCCGTCAGACTTTGAATACGAATCTTAAGTCTTATTTGTGAGACTGTGGTTCCTTTACCACCATTACAAAAATAGTCTGGACACACCAAGCTGCAAACACCAAATAAAAAGAGACCTCAGGTTCAGCCACAGGGATTGGGAAATACTGACAATATTGTTCATCAGGTCTCTATTGGGATTGGATAATAATCAACATCAACAGTTCCCCGGGGAATCATCCAAAAGGGAGAAATATCATTGTTCACCTCTTCCCCTTGGTAGCTCCACAATGCTTTGAAACCTCGGTGACTTTTCTCCGCCCCGCTCTGGGATAATGAGCCTGTCATTGAAATAAAAGGCCAATGAATTAGCCCCTGGCCTTGCTTTTAATCAAGCCTTAGATCAGCAGCAGATTGCTCATCACTACCTTTCCAGTCTCCAAAGCCTTCAGTGTTAAACACTGTGCTCCTCCCACCAAACTGAATAAAGGAGAGACGAAATAAAGGCACCCTCAATGATATGCAGATTAATCCACTGTGGTGCTTTGGATAATAGTATCTGCTAAATAACTGAGTGGTGGTAATATAAACACATGGGCAAGCTGGATTTCATCAGTCATCATCAACCCAGACTGCAAGCTGCAGAGTTGATGGAAAAAAACACTTGTATATTACATACTCACTGGAGTGACAGTTCCCGAGAGCATCAGTGAGGTTGGGTAAGGTTGCTGGTTTAATCCCCGGCTCCTCGCCATGTGTCAAGGTGTCCTCCAGCGAGACGCCTCACCCCAACCGCTGCCAAGGACCTGGCTGTTGCCATGCGTGGCTGACACCGCTGTCGGTGTATGAATGAGTGCATGGATGAGTGCATGAATGGGTGAATGGGAGGTCCAAATGGTTTGGCGCTGGCCATATTTCAAACAAGCGCTTTTTATGTTCAGTACGATCAAAGCTCAACGTGTCATGTGCTGAATGACAACCCGGTATCACGAGATCTCGTGCTCATGCGCACGAAACGCGTTAATTT
Organism: Melanogrammus aeglefinus; assembly: GCA_900291075.1. Lineage (NCBI taxonomy): Eukaryota > Metazoa > Chordata > Actinopteri > Gadiformes > Gadidae > Melanogrammus > Melanogrammus aeglefinus. The sequence goes on along the minus strand of OLKM01000408.1, from coordinate 322,507 downwards.
ATTGAATCGTGTCCCAGAGTACGATTGTTCGACTTTTTTCGTGAAACGCATCACGAAATGTTAACCAATGCATTCTGAATGCACATCCTTCACAACTATATTCTTCGCCGAGCGACGATTATGAAAGTAAAATGCACATTTCTCGCTAAAAATGTTTACATAAACACTTTTAATGGCGTAACTAGGCTAAAATATCATATTTTCCACCCAGAATAAAAAGTATGTCTGCCATTTTCACAGAAAAATATCCTAAAAACGATCCAATAGGAAAGATGCTCACAGCGTCTATCCGTGACATGGTCACGGATAGACATCTTTAACGCTTTTAATGGCGGGTTAGATGCGTTTCACGAAAAAAGTCGAACAATCGCACTCAGGGACACAATTCAATAGAATAACGCGTTTCGTGCGCATGAGCACGAGATCTCGCGATACCAGGTTGTGAATGATGGTTTTGTGAATAGGAATGGTGAACCTTCAAAGTTAATTCAGATTCACAGCAGGGTTTGTTTGATATTGGGGTGGAACAGGCATAGAATAAATTTGGCGATCGGCTAATCTGTGATCGTCCAGGCTATCTTCCCAAGTGAATTTTTATACATCTAGTTATAAAACTATTTAAAAGTAGCACTTATGAAAACAACATCAAGCTACCTAACGTTTTACTTTCTAAAGTAGTGTTTATTACAGTTGTGCACCTTTTTACAAAAATGCCTGTGCCAGGCTTTTCCCCTCCTCTCAGCAAAGTAATAACTCACATTAAGGACAACAAGAAACATAATTTTTGCCTCAGCTCGTTTCTGCTACAAAAGCGTTTTGTGAGCGGGTTTCAACAAGGAGGAGGTGTCATATTCAAACCATACTAATATTGATGGAGCTGCATTAGAGCATCCACCCACACTCTTATTGCAAGTCCAACCCCAGGAGAACAATACATTTCCCTCCTTGATTGCTTCAATCTATCTGTCATGGAGACAGACATGATGCTTCGCTTTCCACATACAATTAATACTAAATGCCACACTGTGACACTTCCAGACGTCAGCTCAGTAACACACACAGTGAATGCCTTTGTCAATTGTCCTTTCTGAAACGCCTTAACAATAGGATTCCTGCCTTTGTGTTGCATTCTGGATGTGGTTTGTGCTTGAACTGTGCTATATAAATAAGCTTGCCTTGCCATAAAACTGTATTGCAACGGATCAAGTCAATTACTCAAACACATATTTGAGGTATTATATTTTAAACGTGGCATCCCCATTGTCTGTTATTTAATTGAACCATCTTTTTTTACTTATTAAAACTTGGAGTACTCAGGAGAAAAAAGTAATTACCTGAAACCAATTTTCAACATATTTATAGCTAGGGGAGGCAATTCGAATGGTTAATGTATACACACGGTATAATTTCGGAAAGCCTTACAACTGAATTAGGGGTCGACAAGTTCACCAAATAACTCTAACCCAACTACATTGGACATGCAAAGAAAATGCTGCCCTTGAATACAAACTGTACGGCAGTCTACCCAATATTAGCATAAATAAATTTATAAATGAAATTAAGATTTAATAGAGCTTTCTTCTGGCTGAGGCTGAGGTCTTAACTGACCTGAGAACACAAGCATTTCCTTTGATCTAAATTACAGTTGGGAAACATAAACAAAGACCTTTAAAATAAGGAAAAGAGAAAAGCTCCTTAGATAAAAGTTCTCATGTGGTCGCTGGGAAGCTGTGGAAAGATCAATGCAATGAGAGGCCTTATCAGAGGGCTGTGTCACGCACATGATAACCATGACTGACTTCTTCCCCACTTATAAATAAACAAAATAACAACAATGAACGAAATATATATGTTTCAGACGGCAGTGTCTGGGTTTTAATGAGTATATATTGGAAGATATGTATTACTTTCATAATATCCTCTGCTATTTTTATTTGGCTATTGGCTTAAGAATATGGGAGAATAAAATAAACACATTCTATGCATGCAATTTGGAAAACAAAACACTGGCCTTTCTCTGACATTTAATATAGCCTTTGAATTCTAATCGGCAATATTGGAGGATAATGAGATGGTGAAATACCAATTGTGTCTGCTACATCTTTGGCTCAAATAAATTGGAGTGCAACTACCCTGCCCCCCCCCCCCCCCCATAATCAAATCCATCTCTACCCCCATAACATTGTATATACACAGTGTAAATATGTGTACCCCGCGAAAGTAAAATATCTTCATAAAACCGCTTGGGGAGGGGGAAAGAGATTGTGCTTAAATAGGACATCAGTTCAATTAAGACAGGATTTCCTATCTGCTTCCTGAAGTGCAACACAATTCTAGCGGTTTCACTCATTTGATTCCGTAGGGTCTTGTTCGGAATGTAGTTTGATTTATCTACCAATACATCTGGGTTCACATCGCCCTACATTAGTCTGTACTGAGTTATTACTTAATTGCTCGTTTTGGAAATCAGACATCTGGCAATTCTCCAACTGAAACTGTAACGGTAGCTCCAAAGATAGACAAAAAAACTAGAGCTCATCTCCCAATTCACAACACTCCACACATGACAATAAAACGCTGTCACGTTGGGATATAAGTGCCTTGTGGAAGTTGGTTGTTTATCCAAGTAAGCACTTCTAAAATGCTAAATCCATAGTGTGAGTGGTGGAAGGAGTAAGTAAAGAACACGGCGTGCATGCTGCCACCTGGCAGCACGCAGTAGGTTATCAACATAATCAGCCCCCGGGAACAGATTGTTCAGTCAGATTCTCTATGCCGCCGTCATCATTTCCAGCTCCTGAAAGAATTGGCTGATTCCAGAGTTGTTGGCACCCAAGCATGTGCTGATTTATCAAATGTTGCCTGCCTCCATCGTTTCACAATAGGAATAGAGGATGTGTTGCAGGTTTTTGCCATTTCTTCCATTACACAATTGCTGGGAAAAAAACGGGTGTTCATCGCAATAACGAATTACACAGTGCTGGTGTGACTGACAACTATAGGTTTGTGTGAGCAACCCCTGATTGCCTCAAGACCTTGTGTTTTCCTTCACATCAGACATTTGAACATGTGAAATAAATTATCACCATTATCATTGTATTATAGTAAACTTTTGTCCCGCACTCACCCTCCAACACCCACTGTCTCCCATGAATCCACCTCACACAATTTTTGTCTGCCTGTGCGCTTGCTCTGCATATTGAAAGTCACACTTTGTTGTCGAGTCCTGGATCGAACAACTAATTCCATCATCCGCCCCGCAGCCATATCCACGGCAAATCCATCATAAATTACCTTTTTCAGGACCACGTCTGTTTATTTCGTATTATTTTATTTAATTTGATGTCATGATAATGATAACGCATCACGCGGTTCATAAGATGTCCAAGCAATGGTGCGTCCTTGGAAGGGGCGTGTGGCAGAGCCTTAGCATATGATTCAGACCACACATGTAAACCTGTCAGCGGGCAAATTACAACAACGACAGCAAAACGCGGCAAGATGGTGCTGCCTGTCATGTCAGCAGCCATGATGGATGATCCCCCAGCCATTTCCCCCCCCATAATGTTTTCCCATGTGATATTCTTGTCTCTACCAAGCAGATCCATCCCAGGACATCATTACCTGTATGTGTTGAGCCATCATAACCTGGCAGCCATCTTGCCAGAGTCCACCCATGCAGCTCGTAGAATAAGCAGATGTTTCCCAGGTTGTCCTTAATATCCTGCTGCTATTTGTTGGCATTGGTAGAGAGACCGGACCAACTAAATACACTTTACAACGAACACCAGCGCGAGAGGCACTCCAAGTTTTGACAATCCAATACGAGGTCGGACCTCATTGGGTCGGGTCTGACCTGAGGCAGTTCATCCTGGTTTCCTAAAGCCCACCACTCCAAGAGATGTGTCACGAATTAACCAGTTATCTCTGCATGATCCACTTTCCATAGTGGCTCGGTTCAAACAGTACTTCTCGCGGCATTCACGGTTGAATCTACAGTTCATTGATGTGCATATAACTCTTATCGTGATCTATACGGACATGACTGACACATCTGTCAGAATCATGCCGAGCACGTACAAACGCATATCCCAGCATTCTTGTCATATATACTTAACCATGTGATGTGCATCTAAACAAATGCTCCATACTAAGCAGCCCAGAGCATTCAGTCCACGGTCTCTCCTCAGTGGCACATGCATATGCATGGTTTTGGGTGTGGGAATCGGATCCTGCATTACGATGAAGCAGAGAGAGGAGTGTTAAGGGTTAGGCTGCAAGGTTCCTCTCCATAGGGAGACCTCCGCATGGATGCACTTGAAAGGGGAGCCAATTAGGCACTGGACAATAGTGAGGCTGGTGGGAATAGGGAGATACACAGGCAGAGATTCACACCGTGTATCCTATACTGGAGTTGACACCCACTCACTTATATCTCACCATACATCAGGGCTAACGCACTGTATAGAAACACATTGTTTCATGTATTATTGACTAGTGGGAAGAATAAATAATGGATTATGTATGCTATCCTTTTTACTCTTGATTTTATGCTTTGATTGTTTCCAGCTTTGTCGCTTTGGATAAAAGTATATTCTGAATGAATAAATGTAAATATAATATTATTCTACTACTTCCACTACTACTACAATAAATATACGCTTGTATTTATAAACATAATATCAATAATAATTGTTATGATAATAACTATATTCCCTGTTAATCACATGTCCTGCAATCATTGTTCTACACATGCGGTGCAGTGGACCTTGCATGAACTTGCGGTTTGCGGTTGACTCTGAATGCCTAGTGACTTGTCTGCCACATCCGAGGCTGGGTGTTGTTGTCAACCTTGGAATGAACTAAGATACCTGTCCCTTCGCCCGGCTCCCGTTCCCCAGATAGCCCCAATCACATGTGAAGCCTTTTCTAATCAGAGCGGTTGTGGCTGTGCATTGTAATCAACAACTGTTGTGTGCCTGCCACACTGTCATGTTTAATTTAAACTTTACGGCACAGTATAAAGATGATGATTCCGACGATGACTTTTTTTTCACATTTCTAAATTGGATATAAAGTTATACATGAAGGGAAAAGTAATTATGTTCCATACAAACAATCATTGAAAAGCAATGAAAGACAATAATTAAACAAATAAAAATAAAAGTATAAGGCGGTACAATAGTAAATATACCAGTGCAGACATGCACTGATATTTTTGCACAGTGCAGCACAGTGCAGGCTTTTTGAATAAAAAGCTGAAGCAAGTAGAAATGCTTTGAGCACTGTAAAAGTATAAAGTGTTGATGCAGGCAGACAAACGTGGGGGTCAGCTAAGGTCTCTGTCAAACCCGATACACACAATGCCATAAACTATTCGAGGCAGGCAGGCCTCGGGAAAAGATTTTAGCAGGGTTATCATTATACCTTATTATTGCGGGTAAAGTTATCAGCGGGTAAAGTTAACAAAGCAATCTTACTCAAGGCTAATGTTTTAGCCAGTTTTACTGGGCTAATAATTATAAATATGCACAAATATTACAAAGAGTAATATTTAACACTATATAGTTGAAAAATCAAGAAGAATGCCAGGAAAGGTTGAATTGCAGGATTTTGCAGGATTGGATAAGGGAGAGGAGATGAGAGGAGGTGAGGAACGAGAGAGAAGTAAATGGGGATAAGAAGAGCTTAGAGAAGTCGGGTAAGTAGAGAGGAGAGAGGAGAAGTGAGAGGTGATGAGAGGAGAGGAGGTTGGTAAGGAGAGGAGAGAGGAGTGGACAAGAGAGAGTTGATGAGGAGATTAGAGGTGGGCAAAGAGGGGCAAGCAGGGGAGGACAGAGGAAAGTACTACTATGACTACAATAGCTAGGAGAAGATAATGCATTCACGGTAATGTAGAAAGCGCTCAATCCGCATTCTCATAAGCTAGCACTTTGTTTTGGGGTTGAAAATTGGCTTGAAATTGCTGTCCGTCTGTGCCGGCCAAATTATATTGCGTTGTAGTTGAGCCGATTGAATCATATTGCCAGCCACTCCATCGCACAACAAGGCTTAAGTGACTCACGAATGGCCATGGCTCGAGTTCTACTGTTTGCCTGAAAATAACCTTTAAAGGTCACAACATAAGTCCTTCTTTAACGTGGTTAAAGACGTCGCTAAGAACAAAGCAATCAGATGGTGAAAACAAGTCGGCATATCACATATCCTCGCCAAGCAGTAGGTTCCTACTGTTATGCTAGCCACCTTGCAACCTCACACATTCACACAAATTAGACACACAACATAAACGCACACATAGAAAAGATTGTACTTCATTGATCCAAAAAATGTGTGGAGCGAATGAAGAAAGCTCCTTTCTTGACTCCAGCTGCCAAAGATCTTTTAAAAAATATAGTCCCCTTATACTGGACATAGGCTACCAGATATTAAACCGAGGAGAACCGAACCTACCCTAAATCATAACCAAAAGGCCATTATATACAGAGAAAACACATCCACACACACATCAAACACACCATAGAAGGAGCGCAGACGCAAAAGGTCTCCATCGGCCTGTCGCATATGACCTTTCCTGCTTATTGCTTTCAACCGAGGGCTAACTGTTTTTGTCACCATTTATCTCCAATGATTCAATGGCTTCGCCCTGCGTTAGGCCCGATCTACAGCTCAGGCCCCTATATCTATATCTCAGATTGACATAATTGTCATTCATTACATGAAATCATTTGGAAAAAAACTCTGTGCCCTTCGGCCAACCAAACCAAAACGGTTAGTGTTGTTTCTCCTGGGCTGGATATGTCATCATCAATGAGTCAATAATGAACTGTGAACTAACCGAGACAGGGACAGGCGAGGATCTAGTCCCCGAGTGGAAGTGGCGGTGCTCTCTGAGTGGTTAATTAGAGTCAGCGCTACATTACCTCTAATTGATGAGTCCCACAGCTCGTCCCCACGAGTACACCTGGACGCTCACATCTGTCAACGCATGTGAGGGCTGGCGGGAGACGATCCCTTCCAGTCTTACTGACTGCCCTGCCTGTTTCAATGCCTGTCTCTCTGCCTGTCATACAGTTTGTTTGCCTCGTGATTGTTTGCTCTCCTCACGACCTGACCCTGCTCTTCTACGGCCTGTCTACCTCCCTGTCTTACTGTCTGCCTTTCTGTCTACCCGCCTGCTGTCTGTCTGTTCTGCCTTGCTGCCTGCCACCTGTTTTGCCTCACTTACCACCTGAAGGCCATCCCCCACCCCCCCCCCCCCCCCCCCCACCCAGAGTCTATGACCACTGAATACAGATGGGGAGGGGGGACAGAGATGTCAGACACAGCCTCCCTCCCTCCCATCGTCTTTGAAAACACTTGAGGTGCTTTTCTGCTTGTCATTGCCTGCGGTATCAATTACGGTTCCCCCCAAAGAGAACGCCACGTGCTCAGTAATGGAGATGAATGGGTTTCGGGCTGTTGGCATAGAGCGCTGGTTCCTCGTGGACGTGGATGGCCTCTCGCTCCATCGCACACAGCCATTCTCCCCCTCATAACCTAAAATATACTGCAGAAACCATCCTCGCCAAGCATACCCGGCCCTCCTCTGAAATCACACTTCAGAAGACGGTTCTGAAAACCCCCCTTCCTGTGGATGTAATTTAAATGACCCAAATGAAAGACCAGCGGGGGACTTGATTCCTTAATGAAGCCATCATCGGCGCATAATTGATACGGGATCACTTGTTGGCATGAGGAAGTCTTCTGCATTGACGCAGCTGGGAACAGTTAGTGGCTAGCAGGAGAACGGAGGCCGATGGCTACAAAGAGCAACAGGGCCCTGATCACCCAGGAGAGGGTTTAGGTTTACACTGATGGGATCAGACCATTGGGCTTAGGCCGCATTCTGTAATGTCCGCTCCTCACCTCTGGTGCAATATGCAAGGAAACACAGCGACAAATCACCTCAAGCCCCGGCCCTGGCTCCGCCCCCCTCTATGCTCATAGTCGATTGGTCGGTGAAGAGGATGCCTTCCAAATGATCATGTCATTGGATGCCAGGAGAGAAATGGATTTAGCTGTACGTAAATGTGATGGTGGTTAAGTTCAAAAATCGTCATTGTCTTTAAGCGGAAATTAGTCTATAAGGGGAAATCCGTTGCATCAGGAGCAGCCCATTCAGCTCCATTTAAATCACACGGCGTACAACATGACAATGCAAAGAGCCCTACATGCAGTAAATGTAAACACAAGAAATACAAGAGCCTAAATCATTTTTAGCTACAGTCAGTGATTTAATAAAGGATGGCCACAGGGATAAAGGACCCCCCCCCCCTGCCCTCTTGGCACCCTGAAGCCTTGCCCAGGGAGGGAGCGGGTTCAACCTTCCCTGCAGGGGGGGCACCCCGCAGAGCCCAGGATCACATACGCCTTTGAAGGACTCTTGACAGGTAGGCTGAGCCACTGGGATCAAACAGGAAGTCGAACACCGTAAATCCTTTACTATCCCCATGGTTTTTGGTTGTGCTTAGTTCCGTTTTTTATTTTTTTTATTCTTTAGGGAACCACAGTAATATAAGTCATCCTCCAGCATGTTTCCGCATGCGGTGACTCTGCGTTGCTCCGGTTCTACAGTGGCACGGAGACAATTCATCACAGGCAGAGTGCACGGGCTAACCAAAGAGGAAGTAGCCATTATGGATGAAATTATTAAATGCTTAGCCATTCTCCAGGTTAATGTGCTTTACGTTCAATTGATGCAGGGCCAGGTAGAAAAAAAAAAAAACAGAATCAAATAATGAGAGCAAGCGCAGGCAACCATTACGGGCAAAATGAATTAATCATTCACCAACAACACTAGCGCTAATAGTTTAAGCCTCATCCGCCCGCACGGTAAATCCAGTCACAAAGCGTGTGACTTTGGAAGTGTACAGCTAAGTGTACAGCTATCAGAGAAGTGTTTAGCTCTTGAGTTGCACATTAATATTATACACGTCAAACACAACCCCCCCCCCCCCCCCCGTTCCTCCATCTTTCTCCTAGGCCTGGCGAGAGTGGTTTTTGAGAGCCAAATAAAGTACCTGGGAGAATTGGGGGCTCCTCAGCACATGATTTGATAACATACGTGTTCGCCACACATGGAGATCCCACCGCTTACATATGTGCCCACACCATTCCATTTCATTCCCCTCTCGACTTCCCCGGCAGTCTTCACCCGCGAAGACGGAATGAAATAAGAAGGGAATTAATCATTTGTTTCTTTAGATTCTGTAAGGCCCCTCCGATGTCTCAAGCCTCCATCGACCTCCACCACCACCTTCCAATGAATTACCAATTCCATCACAAGCAACCGCAACACCACCAGAGCTACCATGGACGGCTCCACCCCAATAGCTGTATCATCAAACATATAACGTGTGTAACTTTTGTGAGCTCAATGAAATTTAACATGGAATTCATTTTATTTTGTATTGTCCGTTTCATCATTATTAGCGAATATGTAAGTCGATGTAAGGAGAAGTTCATTATATGCGTGAGGGACACAGATATGTTAGCTTGGCTATTCAAATATAGAACATTTGTGATTGCCGACTTTATTGAAAAGCTGGGGCTAAGTAATCAAATACAAGTAAACGGGGGAGCTGCGATTTTCCGACTTTCAGTAGATTTTATGAAGAATTTACGAGCTCAAATAAAAAAACGTCCCTTTTCCAAATGTAACATGTATAGCCTAGTTTGACTTACATTAATTAAAATATGAAACATTGACATTTGTTTAGAAACGTAAAGATTAAAGTGCTTTAAATCCAAAAACCTCCTTTCTTTTACTTTTATTTACTTGTAATAAAAGTATTTGTTTGTTGCATTTGTTTACGGGCCAGTCCTGGCCACTCCAACATGAAGCAGCAAAGTTAAACTCCACCATAACCTCCACCACCACCTTTATCACAAACACCTGCACCACTCTCTTGTCCTGTCAACTACAATAGACAATCACACTGAGCAGGGACATTGGATTAAACAAATGTTATAAAATAGTAAGGGAGATAGAAACCCTAGGAGGTATAAGTGAACATGAGAAACACAACTACAGGTAGAGAGGGGAAAGGAAAGCCAGCGAGACGGAAAGATAACAAGGGGAAGAGAAAGAGAGAGTGAGGTAACAAGGGGAAGAGAAAGAGAGAGTGAGGTAACAAGGGGAAGAGAAAGAGAGTGTATGTGAGGCGGAGATTAAGTGAACACTGTAGGGAAGGGCGAGAGCTAGGCATGGAAGAGATGTAGCGATAGAGAGATTTGTGTAGTGGGAGAGAAGAAGAGAGAGGGAGACAGAGAGTCAGTCTGGGAGCAAAAAAAAATAAAGATATTGTTGAGAGAGAGAGAGAGAGAGAGAGAGAGAGAGAGAGAGAGAGAGAGAGAGAGAGAGAGAGAGAGAGAGAGAGAGAGAGAGAGAGAGAGAGAGAGAGAGAGAGAGAGAGAGAGAGAGAGAGAGAGAGAGAGAGAGAGAGAGAGAGAGAGAGAGAGAGAGAGGATGTTTGTGGATGGAAACGGTTGAGGAGTTGCTTGAAGGGGTGTGGGGGGGGGGTGTGGGGGTTATCTCTTGCGCTGGGCTACCATGCAGCCCTAATGACCTGGCTGTCCACCGGGGAGGGTAAGCCGTGTGCACGGGAGCGTATGGATCCACATACCTAGACCTGTGCAGCAGAACAGGGATGAATGCTGGGTCAGGTCTGGCCGCTAGCCCTACAAAACTTCTGAAACAATTCTAAAATATGAAGTTTATTTATAATAAAACATGTAGTTAACGTATCTAACATTTAGATGGAAAGGGTGATGAATACTATGAATTATTCGGTAAATGTGAAAACACAAGGTTGCAGCTGAAAACATCAGCTGTTACTAGTGTGCGTAGAGAGGAGTGTCCGTTATTAATGTCTATATTTTTCGCAGGATATCCTGTGGCGTTGTACCGTGCAGACTGAGGTCCAGTCCTGCGGTAACATCTGTTATCTCTGATTGGCAAATGTCAATATTGATTCGCTCCAATTGGTCCTTTGGTATTTGTCCAGCCCCTGCTGGCAATGTAAATAATAATTTGCCCTTTAAATACACCAGAGGAAGTCATACAGACATCTGACTGGCACCGGGCCAAACCCGCCGTGGCGAGATTACTGCTCGGTCGTGGTGTTGCTATTGATGGCTGGATTCCTGTAGGTCCATCCTATGGCTCTCGTGCCACTGCTAAACAGGTGCATAGGAGCTTTCCTCTGGCTGTCTGATCCCATCCTGATCTCACAAGTTCACGTAGTTTCTCTCTGCAATTCGTTCTGGCCTCAATCCTGTTGAGACTTCTCCAAAGTCCAATGAGCGCTTGGGGGCTGGGGTTTCAGTTCATGAGGAACAAGGGGGTGCACAGTCCGCTGAAGTCCGCTGTTATAAAGTGGCCCCCGAGGAACGGGCTACAATCAAAAGAGTTTTTATCCGGAACAGACTGAATAACAATGCTTAAAGATGAACAGAAACCTGCACGGACACTGCATGGCTATTATAAGATGAAAAGATGTTTTTCCATTACTTCAAACCGGGTTTCACTCTGATTGGCTGGGGTCTTTTTTAAATAAGGCTGTGACCATATTTGGGAACCAATTGCTGGTTCCCAAACATACATACACACACCACCAGCATGTGTGCACACACTCACGCACTTGTACAGTATGTGAGACCAGTATGTTCAACGCAGAGCAGAAAGTGCAATTTATTTGGGCTTGAATAACTTCCCAAGGCATCCACATTTCTATTTGAAATGATAACATCAAAGATTTGTATGATGTTAATGATTAACATTGAATCATGATTCAGAACCAACTATGTTGGGAGATGTTCCAGCAACTAACAATCATGACAAGGAATAAGTAGTTGAAGGTAATGTACAGATGAATGGGTGGCTGAATGGATGGATAGATTGATGATTGGATGAATGGGTAGAATAGTGGAAGAATGGGTGAATGGACGGACGGATGGATGGATGGATGGATGGATGGATTAATTGGTGGATGGATGGAGTGATGGATGGCTTGATTGGTAGTGATGTCCTGCAAAATGCAAACAGTCAAACTAATCAGACTCAATTTGGCAATGGCCTTATATTTCAAATGTCTGATTATGTGCTGCATCCCAGCTCGGCTAAATGGATTGGACCTGCAGAAACATGTGCATTCACACGGCGGTATCCACATTTTGACGACGACATAACCCCGCTCTATACACAATTTTGGACCTTTCGCAAAAATGACACACTGACCGGCATCCCAAAAAGGGTACTGCACTCTCAATTCAGCGGCGATCTCTGCAGTCCGCCAAACTAACCTCAGCCGTCTCCCTGCCCTCTGCCAACGAGCGCCCGATCGATTTCCACCCGTCTTTGTTGCCTCCCTTTGAATGTCAAGAGTTGGACTTTTTTTTTTTATGAGATGCCAGACAACAGTGCTGAGTGACTGAACTTTTTAATGAATAATTGAAGTGACATTGCAGGCGGGGAAATGACAGAGAGCCCAGTGTGCGACATGGGAGCTGTCGGCACACACATGGGGTTTGCTGCTTAGCGGAGAAAAATGAATCGTTGCATGGAAATTAAACAGGGGCTGGGGAGAGATCTTTTGCCAAAACAACGTTGGCATTGGAGTCTGATGGGGACTCACCTGTTGGGATAAAGGATCTTTTGGAAAAGGATTTTTTAATTATCATGCGGGAGTAATTGTAACACTACGCTACGCCTCTTTCTACACAGCTTTGACAATGCTACTTCCAAAGAATATAGCATGATAAGCTCAATATGTGGGGTAAACGTTAGTGCAATGTGTGTTTTTACAATAATGCCATTGATCAATGTGTTTTTTTCTCCCTGAGACCCCAAGGAGACCCCAATAAACACTGAAAACAGGCAACCATTACATATCCTGTAGTACAGAACGACTCATCCTAGCAGGCTAACTCCTGTCCGGCTCGCCGTTTGTCCGTCTGTCTGCCTCTCCAGCATCTAGAGTAGATCAGCATCTATCAATGAAGCACGACAAATCAGGCCACTATATTGCAGTCTTAACCTTAACACCGCCTCCAAGCCAACTTAGTGCTGTTATGCTTACCACGGGCCAGTTTGAGGTATGAACCTGCTCCCCCCCATCTCCTCCCCCCCCGCCCGCTTCAGGGAGAGCGCCTAAATCAATTACAGCCTGCCCCCTCCAGCCTGGCCTGCCAGCCCCTGCTGCTGCCTGCTGCAGGCCAGCCACTCGGAGCCATATGCTAATCGGACCTGCATATGTTTGCCCGTGAGACTATCAAAGAGGCCCGGGCGACCCAAAGGGCAACGCGCCTGACGCTGTTGCTGCGTCAGGCCAGCGATGGGGGCGGGGTGGCGGGGGGGGGGGGGGGACAGTGGCCCCGGCCCAATGTCTTCAGGGGCCATGCTGTATGGGAGAGAGAGGCTTCATGCTAACGCTAGTAGAGCTGGTGGAAGTGTAGCGCCAGATGGAACGATAGCCTGGAACGATTGCACCTAGCGGGGGGGAGCGGTGAACGCACACACGCACACACACACACACACACACACACACACACACTCACACTCCACACACACACACAGAGTGCCAGAGTGCATCAAAAATAGGCGTGAGGCTCAATTGTGCAGAACAATTCTTTTTTGGTTCATCTGCTCATATGAATGCCAACTGACAATAAAAACGTGTTAATTGGGGTTGATATTTTGAAACCAGACATTATATTTACTGCATAAAACCCCGGACAAGGCGAGACAAAAATGGCTCAGTGTATTAAGGTCAGGACAAAGCGTAAAGTAAATTGTGTTAGACAATAAAATATGGATGGATGAATGGATGAATTGATAGGTGGATGAGTGGATGAGTGGATGGAAGGGTGAACGGACGAATGGATGGATGGACGCCGAATGGATGGATGGCAGCCCGTGGTGTAGATCTACAGTCCATCATTACGTGGGGGGGGGGTTGTTAGCAGGGAACGCTATGCGGTTGCACCTCAGGTCTTAACACCTCAAGATCTCAGGCGAACAGTCTCACACCTCTATATATGGTCGGCTCAGTATGCACACATTGGCAGCCCTCCCCCAGAGACGGAGAGGAGCCCTGTTCTTAAGGCACGGACAGACAGCAGGGATACAGATGACTTTATTGATCCCGGAGCAAATGATTTAAGACCATGAGACCGAGGGCCTCAGTCAGTGACAGAGTGTCGCAGAGAACGGGTCGGTTCCTCCTTAACTCCCAAGGCAAGGAAGAGAGGGCCAGAGCAGGGCTAGAGGAGGGCTAGAGGAGGGCTAGAGGAGGGCTAGAGGAGGGCCAGAGCAGGGCCAGAGCAGGGCCAGAGCAGGGCCAGAGCAGGGCCAGAGCAGGGCTAGAGCAGGGCCAGAGGAGGGTTAGAGGAGGGCCAGAGGAGGGCCAGAGGAGGGCCAGAGGAGGGTTAGAGGAGGGCCAGAGGAGGGCCAGAGGAGGGCCAGAGCAGGGCCGGAGGAGGGCCAGAGCAGGGCCAGAGCAGGGCCAGAGCAGGGCCAGAGGAGGGCTAGAGGAGGGCCAGAGGAGGGCCAGAGGAGGGCCAAAGGAGGGCCAGAGCAGGGCTAGAGGAGGGCTCTGGTTAGGGTCAGAGAGGAGGTCCATATGAGCTGTGGGAGTACATTAATGAGCCTTAAGCCTACAGCTTGCCACACACACACACACACACACACACACACACACACACACACACACACACACACACACACACACACCACACACACACACACACACACACACACACACACACACACACACACACACACACACACACACACTTGTTTGTGTTGGCATGCGAGTGCATTTATGTGCGCGCGTGCACGTGTGCGGATGTTTGTTTGTGCATGTGTGTGCGTGTTCACGGTATGTACAGTGCGTTCAAACCAACAGTGCATCGATCTGCGTGTTCACATCATACATAAGACAAAGCTAATCACCCTTAAAAGAGTGATGTATCGCTCCGTAAAACAGCAATAAGGGGGAGAACGGGAGCCCCGGAGATCACCGGAGGACAACCTCAACTCGGAGAACGATGGACCATTAAACCATTCCTCCCCTCCCCCTGCTTATCAGGTGAGGTGTGCAGAGGTGGGGCTGTGCAGGAGGAGGCCTCCACCTAAAGGGGTGGAGGCACACGCACGCTCCACTGAAGCACGAACATGGACTGTCAGCCCGGCTCCCGGCTCCCGGTTGCTTATTGCGTCATCGCCATAAGCAACTGCAAATTTTATAACTCCCCCCCCGCCCTTCCCTCTCTCCCCATTCTGTCATGAACAAGTGCCTGTGAACCGCGATATATTATCCCTCATAAATCAACCCCTGGTTTCTGAGAGTTTCTGTCATCTACGGACCGCAGTGACGAACGGTGTACACAGAGTCTGATTGGATGAAGGGGGGAATAGGAGTGGGTACATTAGCCTGACGCTATGGGCTCACATGCGCTGCATGCCCGGCTGCATGCCATTAACTCGTCACACACTGGAGCTCAGTAAAGTGGAAAAAGAACGAAAAAAACTGCCAGGCAATATTTGTCAAGTAATGAGCCATCATTCACAGGTGAATTACACAAATTGTATATTAATAGAAATCAAATGAAAATGAATAACCTATACATTTATTCTTTTATTTATTTGACAGGGACAATGTATTGCTCATTAGCGTTACCACAGTAAGCTATTAGCTAATTTACATCTGTAGTCCTTCAATGGTTGTCTGATACATTTGACTATTTCCAATTGCATGCTGAGTAGTTCTAGTACCACTCCTCGAGTAACACTCCATGTACTAGAGGTTTGTTGTTTCGTGATAATGAAGACCTCCGTGTCTGTCATTTGTATTATTGGAGGAGCATATGCCTTTGATATTTTTAAATGTGAGGGTTAGGAGTACGGTAGAAGAACATTATAATTGTTATCAAATGAAGCACAAAGTCTAATTTGTCCTCACAGAATGTCCAGCCTAACTGCTTACATTAAGATAGGTTCCAAATGAAATAACCACCAGGAATAATAATTTTCCAGAATATCATGTCTACCTTTCTTTCAAATCTTTTCAAATTGCAATTGGTCTGTCTCTGGACGGTTGGCTTTATTCAACATATTCTTTAATGAATTTGTAAAATGGAGGTTTGGTCACGACCAATAATAAGTCATGATATTTGGATTTATCATAGTGGGCAAATGTAATTTCCCTCTCTGCAATTACTGTCCCTCATATCAGCTCATCGAGTAAAGGACTGGACTTAATGATGTCCTATTCCTCAATTATATAATAATTCAGGGACATATAATATTTACCATGCTGACATCCATGGAGCCAATATTAACATTATTTTAAGGGTTAGCGAAAAATGATTGCCAAGCTCCACAAGAAGCCAAGCTAAAGAAGCTATACATATTATTGTATGCGAGTTGTGCTATCTTTTGTTATCTTAATCATATTATCATATAAATCGTATCTTTAGATCCCAGAAATATGCAAGGAGTTGGTTAGGAACGTGTTCTAGTGAACAACGGACGAGGTCAAGAGTTCACCGAGTCATTGAAGCTTTTGTCACAAGTGATAATGCCTTTTTCTACGCGTCACAGTCTGTCGATAAAGCAAGAACCCCCGAACAAAGGCAGAGTAGGTACATGGCTATGCATAGGTATTGAGTAGGTCAATCAACAATCCACCGTCTATTGTGTTAAGCGCTCTATACGTTCAAAGGCAGGGAATGTTGGCTGACTGCAACATCCCCAAGTGATGAAACTCGATGATTGAGTTTCTTTTCAAGGGTTTGCTCCAAGGGGAAAAGTTCAGATTGGACACTAATGGTCTTCACACAGTCTAAGAACTAGCGATGTTTGATGTGGCTTTTCTTTTTTTAAGGTAAATCAAACAAAGCGAGGCAGTGTGAAAAAAAAATAAAATAAAGTGATGATTCTTAACGCAAAGTTAAAAAAATACTACATTTTTCGCTTTTCAATGTCATCTTTTTATTTTCGGTGGTATACTTTAATTATTACCCTTTCAGTGTGTCCTCCGTTTACATATAGAAAGCCTCTTCTTCAAAGTAATGAGCCAATTGCCTGACCTGTGAGCAATTCAAAATACCTTTTTCATTATTAAGTTATTAAGTCCAAGTAAGGTCCCTATTGAAACCAAGTCTCCTCATATATATTTATATATCAACTCAAAAGTACCTACAATGAATAAAATGTAATCTCATGAAATCACAATAATCAATCATTTGTAATCGTACTACCTCAGCTGCCATGGCAACAATCGTACCGATCGGCATTGAAGGAGGGAATATTTCACACGTTGCCTGAATTTGTCTGCCCATTTCCCTCTGGAGGACTTAGGGTTGGGGATGCCCAATCAGATTTAACAGAAGGCTCATGAGCGGCCCATGAGACAGAATTTGTGATGATGAGCAATATAAATAACCCACAAATTCACATCCACGTTCACACACACACACACACACACACACACACACACACACACACACACACACACACACACACACACACACACACACACACACACACACACACACACACACACACACACACACACACAGCCACACACACAGCCAAACACATTTTCATTCCCACAGCCTGCATAATACGGTAAAACAATGCATGTCCATCGTTATTCAATCTCTAAGATTAGAGAGCAAAAAAGAGAAAGTATCCCCCTAACAAGCATCAACGGCTGACTCAGCGCCTGGTAGTAAAACGCCCTTCGGATATTTCATGGTCAATCCCACGCTGGGCAACACCTGCCATCCTCCAGCCTTGCCAGAAAAACACTTCCTGCTTGCTTTCATGGTCGTCAGGCAAAATGATGAGCCGGAAAAACACTGGCCAGATAAACCGCCCGAGGAGATGCAGACCTACCCCTCCAAAAAATAACAATATGTCGGTTCTTCAAAACACGTCGAACTGTATAGCATAGTATGCCACAGCCAGCTGCGCCACACCGCTAGAGAAAACAAGAGAGGTTTTCCGGGAGGGACGAATCCGGCGGCGTTGCGCTCAATGTGTGTCAAAATACCAGTCCTCAGGTGTGCAGGACTGGAGTTTCTGACAACGGGCCAGATGTTTGGTGGCGCGTTTCGCTAACCACTTTGGGCCATGGATGGTAACAAGTGTTAAAAAACCGTATTTATTCTGTTGTTTTACTTGAGAGAAGGGCTTACGGCTCTCTTCATAAGCGTTTCTCTTGGGTGTACAAATAGGGCTTTGAATTGCATGCACTGTGCCTAAATATGGTGAAGAGCTAGTTAGTAATTTAGCTGGTGCCGTTACCATAGTGACTTCCAGGGAAATCCTATGCACTCGTTCGGTTGCCCTACATAGGAGAAATTAAACAAAAAACGAACTAAAATTTAACCTTGGGCTAGGTTAAAGGACTGGGACAGTATTATAGCGAAATACCGTTTTGTCGTGTTTTATTTGGCATTTTGTAAATCTGTTTTAATGGAGTTACAAAATGCCAAATAAAACACGACAAAAACTGTATTTCATACTTGATTAGGAACATCACCGAACACCACCAACCACTCGGTGAGTTTCACATTTCTAAAAACAAACGTTTAGGGGTGTTTTATGGGCCGGTTTGTGAATGCTCATAGCCAGCAAATGTGAAGCAGGTGCGTTTCAAAACTAGCCAAATACCCGAGACAGCACCAATATTCAAAATTTCAGTGTAAACCGCTCTATTTCATCCTAGACAAACGAGAAAGGGGGCTCAATGTTCAAAATACCAGAATTGTCCTTTAACTATCTTGCCCAAGGGTAAGAGTTGGCAACTTTCTTACTATAAAATACGGGATAAAAGGTGTTTTCCTAGTGGCATGCCACATTTCGGTGTGCATGGTGCCAGGGTGGTGGGGGTATGTTTTGTGAATACACATTGTATATTCATGCACTGTGAATTCACACTGTAGGTTTATCCACGTTCATGAATAAACCTACATTCATTTTGCAGGTTTATCCATAATCAGCTGCAACACCGGCAAAACACCAGAAATTCTTCCGGCGGGGGTGGTGCAATAAGGCTTTACATAAAATGGATGCACATGAAGGGGCCTGTGCTCGGGTGACGGGAGAAACAAGGGTGTGATCAGGCCACAGCCATGGTGTGCGCAACAGGCAGCAGGCAAGGGAGTATGGGACGTATGACAGACAGACAGACAGACAGACAGACAGACAGACAGACAGACAGACAGACAGACAGACAGACAGACAGACAGACAGACAGACAGACAGACAGACAGACAGACAGACAGACAGACAGACAGACAGACAGACAGACAGACAGACAGACAGACAGACAGACAGGCAGGCAGGCAGGCAGGCAGGCAGGCAGGCAGGCAGGCAGACAGACACTCAACTGATCCCCAGGGTAAATTTAACGTCACAGTAGCATGAAGACATCGCACACAGCATACATATACCACATGAACAAGATGACGAAATAAAATATCCACATGGAGAATGTGTGTCATGATGGTAGTACAAATAAGTACAGCAGTGCAGAGATAAAATCTAGAAGGCAGAAATCTGGACAATAAAAGGGAATAATGTTTGGCACAAATCAAAATGAGCCCAATATAAAAGACGTCTTGGGTGGTACGGGAAGGTTGGCCACCCTATCAAGGATCCCTACAGGTACATTGGGGACCAAACCTAGAAACCTCCTTGCTGGATTTGAATACCTTAGACAGACAACTGCTATTCTGCTTAAACGTTATTAGGCAGGCCCTTTAACCCCAAGCGATTTACATTAAGCATTTTTTCTGTAATATCATATCTTAATTAGCAGATAGGTAGGGGTGTCTTGCTCAGGGATGAATACAGGTATAGAGCAGACTTTTTGGCTGGGACTCAAACACACTATCCTCATTGCACCACTCATTGCACAGTACTGTGTTGGGTATACTGTGTTGTATGTATGCTCCTACATTACAACCTGATAAACAGAGCCTTTATCGTCCTGTGCATCGAACAAGCACGGCATCAGCGTGCTATTCAACCTCAAACACAGGAGTTGAATTCAGCTTTGCTTTGGGTGACCTGTCTTTCACCCCGGGTTTTTCGCTAAAACACTAAATGGCATATCACCTGCTTTTCAGCAGCCCGGTACAGACCTCTGATTTCATTGCAACATGTAATGAATTGGTCTTGATGAGCATGGAGACGAATACTAATTGGATGGTTAGGGATATCTCTCTCGGGCTGCATGGATACAAGGTGTTTTATTTTTGCCAAATGCTATATTGCGCAGGACTTATTTATTTCTCATACACACATAAATGGTGCAAATAAGAATGAGGAAAATTGATCAAATAAATACATAGATTAAATAAATACATTTACTCATATTTATTCAGGGTGACGTTGCTGTCCTTCAGAAATCTGAGTTCACGTCGCTTTAGACCCGTTTCCTTGCTTTTTACTTTTCGGGCACATGCAATACTGTGGCTTCAGATTGCTACTGTTGTGTTGTCTGTTAGCCTTTGCTAATGCCTTTCTACCCCCGCAATCTGAAAGGACTAACAGACCGATGTTGTGGTTCTCTGCAAACCTGATGCAATGCGATTCCTTCAACCAGCAACTCTAAAGGGAATCCACTTTTAACGCGTTTAATCGTGTCCGTATACGTGAGGCTGCGTCAGATTCACCACCCCTGCCTCTTAAATCAAGGTGAGGCCTCCCCAAAATTGGTCACGATGGGAAAGAGTCCAATTACGCCTCTGGTTTGCGGAAATGTTGGTAAAGGTAGTGACGAGGAAGAGGGGGAGAAATGCCGGGTGAAGAAGACTCAGATATGTAATTGCTGTGCCATTGCACCTACGCTAGGGGTCCCTTTACAGGATCTTGAATTCATGGTTCTGCATAATGTGTTTCTGAGTGTAGTCTGCCAAGAGTCAGTAATTCATCAGGTGATCTTCATAAGGTCAAGGAGATTGGTCGTACGAATTAACATGGTTTATCCAAACCTCCTTAACCAGCCTATAATTAATAATAGTTAATTTACCTGGAATCAGTAGCAGGAATAACAAAGTGGAACGTATTTCTCCCTGATGTTTGGTTACATTATTTGAGAGGTGGTTGTATGCTGGGGCATCAGCCTCTATAAACCATGCAGGTGACGTAGAGACCCACATACCAGTCTGTACTATGGATGGTGACGTAGAGACACACATACCAGTCTGTACTATGGATGGTGACGTAGAGACACACATACCAGTCTGTACTAATGGATTGGTTGACGTAGAGACACACATACCAGTCTGTACTATGGATGGTGACGTAGAGACCCACATACCAGTCTGTACTATGGATGGTGACGTAGAGACACACATACCAGTCTGTACTATGGATGGTGACGTAGAGACACACATACCTGTACATTGTGGGGCTGGTGACATGGCGACCTACATAACTGTACATACTACTGCAGGTGAAGTAGCGACCCACATACCTCATATTCGGTACTATTGGAATGGTGACGTAGAGACACACATACCAGTCTGTACTATGGATGGTGACGTAGAGACACACATACCAGTCTGTACTATGGATGGTGACGTAGAGACACACATACCAGTCTGTACTATGGATGGTGACGTAGAGACACACATACCAGTCTGTACTATGGATGGTGACGTAGAGACCCACATACCAGTCTGTACTATGGATGGTGACGTAGAGACACACATACCAGTCTGTACTATGGATGGTGACGTAGAGACACACATACCAGTCTGTACTATGGATGGTGACGTAGAGACACACATACCTGTACATTGTGGGGCTGGTGACATGGCGACCTACATAACTGTACATACTACTGCAGGTGAAGTAGCGACCCACATACCTACATATTGCGGCTATTCAATATATAAATAATATATATTATATATATAAATATATATATTATATATATAAATATATATGAATATATTTATATATAAATATATATTTATTTTTTTTAAGCAGATATATTATATAAATATATTAGGAAGTATAATTGAGGATAAAGTCAGTTCCCTCGGCTGGTCTCTCATCACACCCGACAAACGACGATGACGATGGTGTATGGAGGTCTTACAGCAGAAGAACAGGCAGGACCCCCAGCGGAGAGAGAGCTTGTTGGTTTACCACCCTTTGGGGTGTCTGGGGGTGGGGGGGGGGGGGGGGGGGGACAGTCATACCTGCCTAGGCAGATGGCAGCCCGTTGATGGTCTAGCCTGCTGGGATGAGGGGAGGTCATTAATCAGCATCGTTTGGAAACGCACGCGTCAGCAGCTTGGTCCCCGGGCGGCCCACAACAATAACAAAAGGTATCGACGCCGTCTTGTGATGATTGAGCAGTTTACCTTTAAAAGGGAATGCCCGTGACGTTCTTACGTCATCACCAGCACATTACCGTACAATTAGCGAAATTCATCCCTGAAAGGGAAGCTATGTGCCATGTACACACACACACACACACACACACACACACACACACACACACACACACACACACACACACACACACACACACACACACACACACACACACACACACACACACACACACGACAAAGACTGCACATTTGATTTAATTCTACAGATATATTTTGTGTGATAATTGAAAGGGCTCCATTCACAGCCTCCCTGCCAGGTGATTACAAAATAAGGTGCAGCGATTAGCAGAAAATTGTCATGTCTGAATTACCAATAAACACTCCAACACAAATTGAGCCATCATCACCATATCCCAAACATTGATATCATCTCACTTTTTACGTTAGATAATGGAGTGTAATAACTGCTGTGACAATGCAGGCCACTATTACTGTGAAGAAAAAGAAAACGTAATTCTTAGCATTCCAGTGGCTTCCCCATAAAAAAAATGTAAGCATTCCTTGAACCCTCCTCTTCATATGATGGCTAACATACTAAATATACCTTTTACCTTTAATAGTAACTTGACCATGATTGTCAATGGTTTAGCCATACACCTCATTGTACATGGCTAGCCATTGGCGTAACCCTAACCCTAACCCTAACCGCCAGCCTTTCATAGCAAGATAAATCTTCAAAGAGCTAAACCATCCTTGAATCCGGGTCCTCCATTCATTCACATGTATCTCCCCTTGGGAGTCTTACATATAGAAAATAAAAATCAATATGGCTTAATGGCTGTATTTCAAGGACAGATAAAGTGGCCCTAATACATCCTAATACAGCCCTTCTATATCACTTCATCCCTCAATCTGTCAGAAATTGAAAATTCAACTTTCCACCTACGACTTATTTCACAGTAAAAGCTAACTTTTGTGATTAATAAGTGAGCAATGAAAAAGTGTGGGGCTTCCATTACCGGCATACTTCTACTTCCACGTCTCATTTCGAAATTAGGTTATCGTACTACTTGTTTTTGCCTTCCAGGTAAAGAAGACTAAGTGAGGCTGCCAGTATGCCCTGGTTAATTGGAATGCAGCCAATTCAGTAACATGGTGGGATATGAGTAATGTAATGACCAACTCAGTCTGAGTCCCACTTTAGCTGTCTCTCTCTATTCCGGTGCTCGCTACGCTGGGAGCTAATTAGCCTAATACAGTAATTAGTATTCGCACTGAGACAGTGGTGGCATTGTGTGATATGTTGGCTCCATTCTCGTATCTTCAGCAATTGAAATGACACAATGGCGGTAACTTTGACGAAGAAGAGATCTATTCAGGGATCCAATTGGAGTTGTTTATATGATATTGGTTGCCCCCATTCTGTTGAAGCAATTACTATAGTCCTTATAAATCAACGTGTATTTTTTTATTTTATTTGAGAAGCTAGTTTGAGCTTGTGTAAATATTTACCGTGCAGACATTTGGCTGATGCTTCTACACAACGCAACCCAGTGGAGTAGTCAGGTACCATTGCTCAGGAAGGCCTTCCGGGTAAAGCGCTGACATTGGGCTTCGAAACCCAGCAACCTTTCTGCTTTCTGTTCTGCTACTGAACTCCCAAGGTTCAGCCCGTCCACTGCAAACTCCATCCTGCCCACATATGCGGCCGCTGCTCTGGCTCATAAAACATACTGTAACCGTGTTCCCCATATTACAATATATGAATACACTTCATTTCCAAAAATGGCTGTTCAGGAATGATGAATCACCGCAAAGGTTCTACGGAGGTCCGTCTGCTCGGACACGACGGCCCACTCTGGAGGAGGGTGTCCGGGAGACAAAAGATAATGGATGTCCTCTCTAAAGGTTAGTGCGCCGGAGGGCTAATGTGCCCAGGACTCCCAGCAGTGCCTCTGAATGGGCTCCGGTTCTACAACACCGCGCGCCCACAATGGAGCGCAGGAAGTGAAGCAGGGGGTGGGATCTGGCCCACTTCTTGGAGGAAGGAGAGAAAAATTAATACATACATATGTATGTCTATAGAGAGGGAGAGACAGAAGGGAGAGAGGAGAAGGGTTGTAGTGTCTCTCCCTCCCTGGGAGACAGGTGTAAAGGAGTGGAGAGTAGTCAAGTGGTGAAATGTACATGGTGATACGAGAGAGAGAGAGAGAGAGAGAAGAGAGAGAGAGAGAGAGAGAGAGAGAGAGAGAGAGAGAGAGAGAGAGAGAGAGAGAGAGAGAGAGAGAGAGAGAGAGAGAGAGAGAGAGCTTGCCACAAAATGAGAGGATGACATTCTACACCAGGCCTCACTGTTTGATTGATTACTGATTATTAGTAACCTATAATGTGTTTTACGTAGCTTTTCATTTCATTAATTGAATGACATTGTTTTTTTTTCTATTAATTCTATATTGTTACAGGTTGATATATGTACATATTGTTCTAACGTTCTATTTGTAATACTTTAATGCTTTGGCAACACTGGCTTACCAATAGTCATGCATTTTTGAATTTGAGAGAGAGAGAGAGAGAGAGAGAGAGAGAGAGAGAGAGAGAGAGAGAGAGAGAGAGAGAGAGAGAGAGAGAGAGAGAGAGAGAGAGAGAGAGAGAGAGAGAGAGAGAGAGAGAGAGAGACATAGAGACAGACATAGAGACAGACATAGAGAGACAGAGAGACTATAGTGTTCTTATTGACTGTCGGTATGGAGAGAACTATAATCTTGGTTGGAGAGGAGAGAGAGAGAGAGAGAGAAATTACAGAGAGAGGGAGCTGCAGAGAGACTACAGAGAGAGCTATGATCTAGAGAGGAGAGAGAGAGAGGGAGAGAGACTACAGAGAGAGCTATGATCTAGAGAGAGAGAGAGAGAGAGAGAGAGAGAGACTACAGAGAGAGCTATGATCTAGAGAGGAGAGAGAGAGAGGGAGAGAGACTACAGAGAGAGCTATGATCTAGAGAGGAGAGAGAGAGAGGGAGAGAGACTACAGAGAGAGCTATGGGAGGAGAGAGAGAGAGGGGGAGAGAGACTACAGAGAGAGCTATGATCTAGGGTGGAGAGAGAGCGAGGGAGAGAGAGAGAGACTACAGAGAGAGCTATGATCTAGGGTGGAGAGAGAGAGAGGGGGAGAGAGACTACAGAGAGAGCTATGATCTAGAGAGGAGAGAGAGAGAGGGAGAGAGACTACAGAGAGAGCTATGGGAGGAGAGAGAGAGAGAGGGGGAGAGAGACTACAGAGAGAGCTATGATCTAGGGTGGAGAGAGAGAGAGGGAGAGAGAGAGAGACTACAGAGAGAGCTGTGATCAAGCGCAGAGAGGCGTGAAGGTGGAGCACCATAAGCGCCCCTCTTCGGAGACGAGAGGAACTCTTCGGAGACGAGATGTTCCTCCCTGCAGCACGAGAGAGATCCCGGGTATGTTTGCGGTCGTGACCCGGGTTTGACCCCGGGTCATGCCTAGCTCCCTCCCTAATCCTCATCGCGAGGCCAGGATTTTGTGGGGAAAGGTGGGGAGAGAACAGAGATTTATTTTTCAGCTACAGCTTGACCCCAGCGCCCGGATAGGCTGGTGAAGTCCCTTTTGACCGGTCCAGAGCCTGAAATATCTGTCCGTCTGTGTGTGTGTGTGTGTGTGTGTGTGTGTTTGTGTGTGTGTGTGTGTGTGTGTGTGTGTGTGTGTGTGTGTGTGTGTGTGTGTGTGTGTGTGTGTGTGTGTGTGTGTGTGTGTGTGTGTGTGTGTGTGTGTGTGTGTGTGTGTGTGTGTGTGTGTGTGTGTGTGTGTGTGTGTGTGCGCAAATCTGTTTGTGGGCAGTAAAAGAAATCTGTTTTTTATTAGGCTTTTATACCTGTGATAATTGTATATCAGAAAGAACAATATGTTATACAAGGTGTCCACCACATTGTACACCTCACAAATGGTGCCACCTCTTTTTGTATACCAACACAATTTGTTTAAGTCAAGCATTGGCTGTTGAAAGCGATTGGGTTGTATTTAACACTAACTATCACCGCTATTCGTGCTAATCAGTCTGAGACATTTGCAATTATAGCTTTAGTCTATACATGCTGTTTCCATACACCACGACTAGTTTGTCATCCAATACAAAATTGTGTTTCACATTTGGTGGACGGCGAGGCCGTATCGAATGAAGGGCGGGCTAAAGCAACACAGAGAATTGCCCTTTTAACATTTTGTTAACTGCTTAGGTTGAATTGTTGCCTGTAACAGTGGAACTCGCCACAGCTATTCGCTCAAAAGTCTCCAGAGCGCGCATGCTCTCTCTCCCTCTCTCTCTCTCTCCCTCTCTCCCTCTCTCTCTCCCTCTCTCCCTCTCTCTCTCCCCCTCTCCCACTCCCTCCCTCTCCCTCTCCCTCTCTCTCTCTCTCCTCCCTGTAGCTCACCACCCGCCCCCCCCCCCCCCACACAGCCAGGCGGGAAACAAAGGGCCAGCCTCACACACACTGAGGGGCGTGGTTGGCCCAAGGTGCGCGTGTTCACATTTAAAAATATTGGAACAACATCCGACGTCTAAACACTCCGGTTTTCACACACCTTCAGCTCTGTTGGTAATCGGCCTTTACCCAGACTCCCCAGCACCTCTGCCTTCCCATTGGTTTTGTTGTGGGTGCATTCTGGAAAGCTCCTAATTATATGTGCCGCCGCGAGATAGCATCCGCGCAGCAAGCGCTTAGCTAACGAGAGCATCTATTACACAGTGGTCTCCGGCACCGTTTGGTCGTACAGGGGGAGTTTTTTTAACCAGTTCTTTCCGCACATCGTAAGCGGGGAGAACTTTTCTTTCTCCTCCTCTCTGTAAACCTTTCAGTATAGATAAATTAGGGGGCTGATTGGCAGATCAATCATGGTTACGGCAACGAGACACACTGTGTGTCAGCGTGCGTGGGTTTCCAGCATTACCCTTAAGACCGCCATTCCAATTGGATGAATGATGTCCTCTATCAATGTGGATGGCCATGGAAAATTATTGCACAAAAAATCACATGCACACACCTGCCCCACTGGTTTTGCTGAAAGTCTTGTTTCTTTTGCATGTTGCATGTTGTTTTTTATTTTCTATGTTATATGTTCCCTAAAATAAGAGAAAAGTTAACTACAAAGTCCTAACTACAAAAGTAGTAATGGGTACTGTCTTTGGCTGAACAATAGGATGGATGGATGGATGGATGGATGGATGGATGGATGGATGGATGGATGGATGGATGGATGGATGGATGGATGGATGGATGGATGGATGGATGGATGGATGGATGGATGGATGGATGGATGGATGGATGGATGGATGGATGGATGGATGGGATGGATGGATGGATGGATGGATGGATGGATGGATGGATGGATGGATGGATGGATGGATGGATGGATGGATGGATGGATGGATGGATGGATGGATGGATGGATGGATGGATGGATGGATGGATGGATGGATGGATGGATGGATGGATGGATGGATGGATGGATGGATGGATGGATGGATGGATGGATGGATGGATGGATGGATGGATCCATCCATCAATCCATCCTTTAATAATCCTTTACAGGAAGTTACAGTGTCACAACAGCGTATGGACAGACATAAACACACATTCCCTCATCTAGCTAAAATACCTAAATACTTAAACAATTAATACAATAATAAGTACTACAAAGAAAGGAAAGAAGAAAGAAGGAGGAGTACAAAGGAGTTGAAAGATGTAAAGGTAACTTTTGATGAACTTCCTGGACTGAGAGTCATCCAAAGATCCTCCTTTAGTTTTCCTTAACTTTTGCACAGATACACATACACGCACAAACACACACACACACACATAGTTGTATCCCTCAGCAACATTTTGAGAGTGTTCTTGCACTTAAGTACAGGTTGAGAACAGCTTGTGATGAGGAGAGAGCAACTAGGCGAGGTTGCATGGGAGGGCCCCTTGGTTGATGAATGAGGCTTCGGCAGGGCTGCAGAACTAAAATCCTTCCAGCTCAGCTGCGGTGACAATGTGATTAATATTTACTAGGCATTGAGCTAATTCATCATGGCCATGTGCGCACCTGTGGCAGACAAGTCTGTCATATGGATGCTTGGGCTAACAGAGGGAGAGTGGGTTTTGGCGATGGAAAGCAATTATTTTGAACAGAAATAAAAATAAATCGAGGAAATGCGAGTTATGGAATGGAAAGGAAAAGACCTGAGGAATATGGAAAATGGAAGCGAGCAGATATTTGCTTGTTTTTTTTGTTTTATTTTAATGGTGCCATTACATTTAAGTGATGGAGACTGAATTATCTCCCTTTAGGTTCGGGGGCTGTACTTGAGAAAAACATCCTAGTGAAGTGTTCCAAGTGTCCAAGTGCATCTCTCCAGGGGTCTATTTTTGAGCCAAAACTCTGGTTAGTATGCTTTTGGTAACCAATACAATTTAGCACGCAAGCCCCCGCAGAAAAAAAGCTGCGAGCAATTTAGTAAAAAACATTTAAAGGCGTTTTAATGACTTCAAGGTGCAGGGTAGCTTAATGGTTGATATAAAGCATTTTTTGTATAAGCAAGACGTTTTTTTAACAACTTAATTTTGAGGGCATAGTCTCTTTAAGTGGAGTCTATGTTCATCTAAGGCCCCTAGCCAGGAGCTGGTGGAAGAGAATCCCCCTAGGGTACTGCTGGCACCAAGCCCAAGTTAGAGAACCAAGTCCAGAATAATCTGTTCTAGGAACAAAGATTGTGAAGAACTCTGTTCAGTACTGAAACTGGTTATGATCTGACTCCATTATAGAGAATTTCAGTAATTCTTCCATTTGAGTGATGTTATTCTTCCATTCACTGTATGAAGCACAAAGGGTTCAAATTGGACTTTTTTTATATTGTCAGCCCAATGACACACACATTTTACAAACATTTAGTATACAGTTTATGCAGTATTAACTTTCTATAAATGAACATTTATCCGTACTCTCATTTAGGTTTTTGCACAATGAGATAAAACTTAACTTTGGCATAATATATACATTTTTCATATTTTTGCACTGGTTTTCAGAGGCTTTAATGGAATATAGGGTGTCATTAAGGGCTCCAAAGTAGCCAGTACTTAGGTAAGAGATAATGAGCAATGCAATATCCAAATAATCCTATCCTGGATCGTACAACCCATCGTGCTTGAGGAAGGCAGACTGCATTAGTTCACATGTTCTTCAATGTAACTGCACACTCATTAATGGCTTTTTAATGGCAAAGCTACTCAAGTAGAGATGGATTTGTTATAATCAGCTCATTTTTAATTTCACTCAATACTTTTTCCTCATTTTTTGCTCATCTTATTCGCATTTGAATGATAGATAAAACACAAGTTCTTAACACATGGCTGCTTGCGCCGTTCACATTCAGATTACCATGAGATCTGCCACTAGCGTTAGATCTACTATCACAATTACCACTCATCACAACTGTTGAACATTGGAAGCTTTGTGGATGCGACGTATGAATCCAATCATATCTTGTACTGGATTCTCGACTGTTCCCTCACAAGCATTGGGGGACACAAGAAAATACAAATTGTAAAAACTAATATTAGTATTTTGGTCAAATAAAATATTGTTCACATGCTTTGAACGGTGGATGCCCGGCATTAGTTGAATTTGTATTTGTAATACCCTCTGGATCCCATAAATATAAAAGGCTCTACCCTGATCACAAATATCTTCAAACAAGACATGAACTTGTCAGTTAAAGTTTTCTTTGTGATAATACGGTCGCACAAAAATTACATTTTACAGATGTTTTGCGAGTCACAAAATATTGAACTCCAAAAAGCCATCCGATTTCCGGAAGGCTCAGTCATTCCGCATCTCCAATTCAAATGTAGACAATCACAACCCTGCCATGTGAGGATATGCCCACAAGCTATAGATGGTATCTCATAAATACATGAATGAAGAATTATTTCATTTTGTCGAGTTCAGTCACCGATTTTCTTCACCCCAGACCGATTATTTATCGCGATGCAAAGAGGGGTTTATGGGTCGTCTGCTGTGTTTAAGATAGCCTCAGTTATTCCTCAAGAGGCTACACTTCATTCGTATAATACACACACACACACATATATATATATATATACCTCCACTGCCAGCTTGCAAACACACACTTTATATCTATCTACAATATATACTATGCATACAAAGATAGATAGTCCCCCCCTTATCATTGGTTGTTAGCAGCACACCGTGGTTGTAGAGCATTTGGTTTATGGTTTTGTGGGCTTGCCGCAGTGCCAGCGTCTGGGCTGCAGGAAAAGCTCCTGGCTCGATGGGTCTTGCTGCTCAGCGGCCAGAATTAAGATGCGACTGCTGTCAGGGATGGGGAGGGGATGGGCACTCTGTTGGAGAGCGAGAGAGCAAGAGAGGCCAATAGTCAGGGCAGTAACTCACACTTTGAGGCCGTTGCCTTGTTTAGAAAAGTAATCGAACCCCAACCCCCCCCCTCACCCAGCCTAGCCTCTAGCTTGCTTGTCAAATGATACATGGCCAACACTGGACAGAACGGTGCATGCTCAGGGTGGTCCCGCATGGCAGTCTCTCCTCTCTGTCAGAGGTCTCGTACCTGGACTAGGCATCGTGTTGCTGGGGAGTAGATGAAGACTGAAGGCTCAGTTATGGTTCCACGTCGACGCAACGTAATGACCACGCAGACGCTTCGATGCAGTCCTGAACCTGTTTTGGTTCAGCGTCGGGTTCTAGTGAACAGACCAATCACAGCCTTTGCTGCTGCTGCGCCTCAACACAAGGTTACAGTTTTTGGGAGGCAGCGTGTCAGGCCCTTGCGGTGGGCGCAAGGAAGGTCCACAAGGACGTAAGGGGTCCGTAAACCCCCTTGCGTTGCGTTAACGTGGAACCATAATCAGGCCTTTAGAGCGGCCAGTCTTCAGTTATGAATGCATAATTGAAGAGGAGGAGGCGGACACGCGGGATTACGGATCCCACTATTGGTCACGGTGGGACCCCTGTCTGCCCAGAATAGTGCTATGATTGGCTAGCCACCCATAGTTACAGGTTAAGGTAGGGTTAAGGTACAAGGTGTGTAGCTATTAAGTTACCTTAACTTTACCTTACGTTTAGGTATTAGGGTATGCTTAAATAAGGTATGAGGTTACAGACAATATAGTTAAAGATGTTATTATACCACCAAGGTGTGAGTGTGATTAGCCCTTACAGCCATTTTGAAAATCTTGTCTTGTCCACCTAGACGTATGACGGATAGATGAGCAACGTTTGCTACAGTCCACTGGGTAGGCTGGTAGACTGATCTGTTCTATCTGGCATCTAGGTGTACACGCCCACTCGTGATGTTAGATAAGGCATATTTTCAAACGACTTGTAACGGCGAATCATACTCACCTGTTGGTATAATATGTCACCTTTAAGGGTCAGGGTAGGGCTGTCTCGTGACAAGCTGATTAGAGCATTGACAACACCTGCCACAATCTCACCAGTCTTCTAATGAGGTCTCCGGAGCCACGCCCGCTCCTGTCTCCCTTCTACAGCCGGAGCTCAACCACCTACACACTGAATAATTTATGGTTTGTGTTTTGTTTTTATCTTTAAACCAAAAGTTCTGTTTTTGGTTGGCGTGCGTGCATGCGTGCGTGCGTGCCTAGGCTCTTTCGCGGGTCATGCCAGAAGCCTTGCTTGGGATAAGTAACGTGCCTCAGATGGAAATCTTGGCTACAATCCTATGATCTCTGGCCAGAACAAATTAACTATATTTATGTGTAGTAGTAAATATAGCATGTCGGGGTCAGGGCATCTTGGTCAAGAATTCCTACAGGTAAACTGGAGGACATTAGCGTGCGAACCAATAACCTTTCGGCTGTGAGTCCCTGGGAGACACTACCACTACACTATCCTGCCAACAATGTTATATTAATAATTGCCTCGAGTATATTTCAATTTACATACCTCGTGCATTACAGCTCTGTGTTGTTTGCATCTCCAAGACCTTGTACACTATTATATTGCCTTCTTTTCCACTTGAATATCGTGAATAAAATAAACATACCTGAACTGAAATACATCTGCCATTTTCTTTATTTGTTTGATATAATACATGGTGGCGGCAATGGAAATAAATCTGCATACAACAGGTTGAGAGGGGTGGCCCATGTGAGTTGTTCATGACCATAAGAGGACATCACAGTGGGCGATGGAGTGGTCTCATTGGAGGATAATATTCATTATGAATTATCAAAGAAGGTAGCTAGTCTAGCTGTTTTGCTGTAGATTGTGAACTACTCAAATAAAAGGACACATTTCACACATTCAATAATGTACTTTAAATGGTTTTTAAATTGTAATGCAAATCATGGTTTCGTTTCTTTTTGCAATCAATTTCAATCGTTCCGTGTTTGTCTTCTTTATTCCTCTAGGTTATACAATAAAAAAGCACATTTCAACAATAGCTGACATTGTTCACTGATAGTTGACACTAAAGGTGTTAGCCGGCAGAATCTCTTCTGGGTCTCAGATAAAGCCTGTTTTCTCCAAAATCTCGCCGCCATAGTTTCTTGCATCACCGAGCACAGAGAAATATGAACCTTATCGTACTGGAGGCTGGAAAGTCAGGGCAAACACTTCTCTGCCTACTCTTGTTTTTTCGATACTGCTGCTCACCACTTCACAGGTCTGTTTGTGGATGGCCCTACAAAATAGGCGCAAACTGATTTAATTGTTTTATTGATGTTTTCGTATATTTACTTAACGGGCAGCCATACTATATAATGTATTCTTAGAATTCGTTGGAATCCTTTTCCTCCCCACAAAATTGAAAATCACTTCCACATAGTCTTATTGCGCGTTTTAGTATTCTCTGCGAACCGACTCGGACCTCGGATATGATGTCACGCCCACACTTCAAGCGTTTTATTATGTTTCACACGTCGGTCGTTGGAGAAAAACATGGACGCCACCCGGAAAGCTGTTCGCGGTAGCATTGGCAG
Source organism: Melanogrammus aeglefinus (assembly GCA_900291075.1). Taxonomy (NCBI): domain Eukaryota; kingdom Metazoa; phylum Chordata; class Actinopteri; order Gadiformes; family Gadidae; genus Melanogrammus; species Melanogrammus aeglefinus. The sequence goes on along the minus strand of OLKM01000408.1, from coordinate 289,076 downwards.
AGTACCAGGCGCTCCAAACTAAGTAGCCTATAGGCCATAGGCAGAGATACGGATGCAGTAAGGTAGTAATATGAGTGATTGAAATTGCCATTTAAACCACCAAAGCGGTCCAAACACAATGTAAACAGTTCATACTTACAAGTCACACGGGGCGCAGCCATCTTGAATTCTGTCTCGGAATCTTTGGTCGGTCTCCTCTGCGTTCAACCGAGCAAGCAAGTTCGCTGTCCGAGCAAAAGGGGCGTGTTCATGCGTGTGTGGCTAGGCAACGTCCTCGGACCTCCGAGGCGGATGGATAATAAAACGCATCATTATCCCGTAGTCACGCTGGGATGCCGTACTGTATTTTAAATTATTCTGTTTATGATTAACTGTCGAGTGGTATGTGGTTGCTTGAGCTAGCAAATAAGTTAATATGATGTGGTTCAACTCCAGCGTTGGTCTATCTGTAGGCCTACATATATATAATAAATTGACAAATGCATAGTGACTTTCTGTGTTCATAATTCAAGCAGTTCAAGATAACACTTTGCATATGCTTCTAAAGCAATTTGTAGCGCTTAGTTGTCAGATTTAATGAAATAGATCATGTTCATTCATCTGTGAAAGTTTTTTTCTCTCAGTGTGATATTTAGGCCTACATGCACTTAATCACAACGCTGAAGAAAGCTTTTTACATTAATGTTTGAAATATCAGGTGGGGAATTTTTTCGGAAATCGCGTGGTGTAAACCCAAGGCACTCAAAATTTGAGTAGATTTCTCTCTTGCTTTCCACACGAAACAACTTTTTTTAAATCGGATCGTGATAAAAACACAGAAGTAACACCGATCCCACTTAGCCTAAAAATTAAAAAAAAAAAAAAAGCGTCCGCGCTGGGGAGAATCATGCCTCTGCGCTGATTCTGAAGGCCAACTCCGGAGCGAAACGAGGCACCCATGCGCGACTAGACATCAACAAGCCTCGGCGTGGCAGCAACAGCCGTCCCCGGAGATTAGCTGGGGAGGGAGGGAGGGAGGGAGGGGACGCGGCGCTCGCTGGTGTCACTTTGCCTCTCCGCCGCGCTTTGTCTTCGACGCGGCCGACATCGACGAGGATGTGTTGCCAGAGACGGGCCGCGGTGCGCTCCGCCTGTATATCCACGCTGACCTTTGACAGGAAACAGGATGCGTCGTTAAAGTCAGCGAATGTGACGTGCGGTGTCACAGCCGGCTGACAAACGATAAAACAGAAGGACATCTGTCTGACATCTGCCACACAGCGAGTCAATATCTGTGGAGGCAGCGAAAATAGCAAACAAAAAAATATATAAACAACAAGCTAAATGGAGTGAACAGGAGGATAACAGTTGTTAATGCCCGCCTGATGAGACTCATACGGTTTTTACGACGGTATAACCAGAGTCAAGACGGAATGGCACCCAGCGAGTGTTGAACATGATTGAACACACACATTCACTCACCCCTTCGACCCCTCTCGGCTAGCCATCCGGGTGCAGGGGAAGCATGGAAGCCTCCCTCACCTCATCCAAGCTGCACAGTTTTTTTTTATTGGTGCTATCATAGACTAATTCAATTTCCAGTGCTATCGAATGACCAAGCATTTTTGTGAATTTGGCTGAACGTTAAAGCTTAGGGGGATATTAAGTGTCTTAATACAGCTCTGCCAAAGACCGGTAAACTAATTAAAGTCTCCTGTTGTCTATGTCAATGGAAAAGCCTAGCTGCTTCTATCTAGAAATACCCGATACCCTCATTCAGTCAGAGTCTATCTTTAACCTCCGCTACAGAGTGAATGACGATGTAGAGAACCTTGTAGGCTTTGAATAATGTGGTTTCATTCAAAGTCCATTAACTCTTGAAAATAGTAAGTTTCGAGGGCAGGGAGGGGGGTCTTCAATTATTGCCAGGTCACCGTGGTTGAGGGCTTTAACTCTGAAGGCCGGCCCGACCCAGCTTCCCTCAACCCACCTTAGTGCCCATATAAGGACATAAGACAGTTCCCAGTTCGAGAGGGCGGTGATGAGCATAAAGCTAAACGCTTTTGCTACCCTTTTTAGTTATAATTTCTATAGCTCTATATCTATGCGGCCAACCACACTGGTGACTGTCTGACTAACCTGGCTGACATACTGGCTGACAAAGAGACTAGGCTGCCTGGCAGACTGACTGCAGTTACCTGGTGTATTGTAAAATGGGGTAAAACAAATAAAGCCAGCAGTCATGCTGGCCTCTACAAAATGGTTCAACCTTCCAAAAAACGATCCTTCCACGTTATTCGCATGGGTTGTACTTCTAGGGTGCTTTTAGACAGAGTGCCTAGCCATAGTACAAGTGCACTCATTATTTGGCAGTGTTGATAATACACCCACTCAACTAATTGCTCTCCTGAAATTGATGTGACTGCAAAAAAAGGTTCTGACTGGATAAAGGCAATGAAATAATATTGTTTGAATAACGATATCATGGTAACGTTTATCCATATCTGGAATTTTACGTTAGTACATCCACTGACTATAACTGCCAATGGTCCAGTCCAAATGATACCAGTTGACTTCCTTGAGCAGGATGGCTCAGTCCTACCCAGTCCTTCATGACATGTGACTTAAGGATGACTTAAGGACTGAATGGTAAATACAAAAATAGTATGTTCACTAACACAGAAGGGAAGACAGGTTACGGGTCGCTAGCCTGAACCTGCGTTTGAAGAAACATTTAAGATATTTGATGTTTGTATATATTCATATCATTTCATATATTTTTCAGTTATGCTGTAACTCTTTAAAGAAGGAAAGTACAATAAAATGCAACGTGTATTTTTGCCAATGTTAAACGGAGCCGGGGTAAAGTGTAAAGAATCTGACAGGCACTGTGTAGGACGGTTAGGGACCGGAGTAACTGACATTAACGTGGGGGGCATTCAATTAGGGTTTGGGTGCCTGCATGCTGATTGGCCAGTGACATTCCCTGCCACTTCCCCGCCTCACATTGATTGCACAGCGGGGGAAAAGCAAAAGGCGGAAGTTAGCGATCATCTGCCTCTTCTCTCTCTCTCTCCTCTCTCTCTTCTCTCCTCTCCTCTCTCTCTCTCTCTCTCTCTCTCTCTCTCTCTCTCTCTCTCCTCTCTCTCTTCTCTCTCCTCTCTCTCTCTCTCTCTCTCTCTCTCTCTCTCTCTCTCTCTCTCTCTCTCTCTCTCTCTCTCTCTCTCTCTCTCTCTCTCTCTCTGGAGAAAGTTGAGGGGGTCATTCTTGTGTTTATTTTCTCATTTTCACTCGCTCACGAGGCTTAACGCACCTGTCTTCCTCGCCAGAGAAACTGTATAGAGAGGAGAAACTGGCGAGAGAGAGAAACTGGAGGGAGCGCTGGAGAGAGGAGCTGTTGTCATGGCAACCAAACTTGCCAATTTGCCCCCACCTACGTGAAACACAAGTGCAAGGAAAGAAAGAAAAGGAAACAATGCAGAAAAAAGGTAAAAAAAAAAAAAGACAACGATGGCGAGAGAACAAAAGCCGTCGTTCTCTGCCCCTCTGTCTCATGTGGCCACCGGGAGGAGATAAGCAGCCATCGTGGGATATATTCAATCCATGATCATTCCGCGGGGTTTATCGTTTATCCTAATCCAGGTCTGTTGGGCTGTTTGATACTGACATGCACTGTTCAGGTACACAATGTCTGAACGAGGGGCTAAACACACGACGTCCTTAGCAGGCTGGGGGTCTTTAGTGTCAACAAAAAAGCGTTTTCTCTCCTAGCGTTTGGTGGTTGAGGGCATCGGGCTGTATGGTATCTCCACCCGGTTTGGCAGCCTCAGTGTACAGCTGAAACCCCAGATTACCCCGGCTATTGCAGGGAGCCATGAAAATCATGGGAGTCAGGCAGCATCCCACACTCCCACACAGGCATTTGCAGTCTTTGATGAAACATTCATGAGGCAGGCCCAAATAATTATCTCAGACCCCACCCATGTCCTCAACCCTGAGCACCAGCTTCTCCCCTCAGGCAGACTCCCAGTGCAGGCTCAGCCACTTTAAGAACTCCTTTGTCGCCCTGTCCGTCAAAGACCTAAATGGCAAGTTAGCCAGAGGCCTACCCCGATAACGTTGCTTTCCAAATGCACACATGTACACTTTTGACAATCCCATGTTGATGAGTCTGCTTTTTACCCTTGATGCACATGTTATGAATGTTATTACACTACAGGTGTGTTGGACCATGAGCAGGAAGAATTTTTTTTGTTGATGGCAGTCAGTAGTCTCTGTGTGCATCTGAATGGTTGAGCGCATTTGTTATTGCTATATGTATGCAAATGTTATTTGTGTTATTTAACCGTAGATACTGCATGTGTCAAAGGCTAATTTTCTTCCGGACAATAAAGTCAATCTTGAATTACAATGTGTGATTTGATTTGGTTATTTCACTGTGGTTTATGGGTTGTTTCTGTTGCGTTCTGTTCGTCAGTCAGTATCACAAGAAACAAACTGCATTTGAAGGCTCAGTTTGTTCATTCATCAAGGCTTTTTCTTTCGTTTTTCATCAAGCAAATGTGAAGGAAACTAAACAACCAAGTGTCATTAGGATGTTTTGTTTCCAACACGTTCAAGAGAAGGGGAAAAAAACAACCTTAATGGTGGTTTCTTTACAAAGTGTTGAGGAGCTGCTGCTTAAATGACGGTGCGCTGACAGACTTGGAAAACGTAAATAAAGAAAAAAACAGGATGAGCCCTATCCGGCACAGCTGAGATACTTTGCTGTGTACTTCCTCCCCTAATAGCATGTGTTCATCGCTACATCACAACGCGAGGACCGCCGCCATTTTGGAAGCATAAGAGAAAATAACACCTCATTACAATGAGACGTTGTTGTGTATAAAAGGGCCACAGCATTCCTCACGGAAGACATGACAGAATGTGTCAACATTAGCCCGGGTTACGGGGTATTCATGTTGATTTAGGATTTTACAGAACTACAATTCTCTGGAGTACTCTCAATATGGCCAACAGAAATCCCATGATGCAGTCTGAGGTACAAGCCCCGGTGGTCCAAGCTCCACACGCCATGGCTCTCAATGTCCCCTTCTCCGCATCTGTCTGGGAGGGAAACCTAACGGGGGCCACGGCAGGCGAGGAGACGGTGGAGGGAGGGTGGAGGGAGGGTGGAGGAGGATGAGATGCAGGTGCTTGGAGGGGTGGAGGATGTGCGGGAGGGAGGTACCTCCAGAGGGCATAACTACCAGCAAATCTGTGCACAGCCACTATCATGGTGTTGATGGACACGGCCGAGCGGTGTTATCAGGTGGCAGGGGTGGCTGCGCCCTCATTAACACCCCTCACCCCGGCTGCAGGAAGCAAGTAAACAGGGGGAAAAAAGAGAAACAGCAGGAAAAAAACACAAGAGATACTCTCTTCTCTTTTTTTATTAGTTATTGACACACACGGCACAAACTCACAGACTGAAAATAATAGGCACGACAAATAAGACACACATACACACAAGAAGCCGGAGATGTACACATATGGGGTAGAGTTTCCTCGTGCCCTGGTTTGAGATTACATAGATTAAAACAAACAGCTTGAGAGGCAAGAAAATGCATTTTTTTTGTACCCGCCGGCTGAATGTGTGCTCTCTGATGAAGGAGAGTTGTTAGAGATACAACAGCACTGTTTCTTGCGGTTCATTTTGTGCATTATGCATTACGAAACAACTGAATTAATCAAATATTTTAATAACTTCTAGGAGTGGTTTAAACATCTTTTCGACAAAGAACCCAATGCTTAGGACTGTAATGAAAGTAAGAATTAGACCTTGGAGTTCTGTTTGTTGGATAATCTGGTCCATGTTAATAGTAGGGCACTTTACCGTTGTATCTCCAATGATTTTTATGGTCCAATATATCTATAAAAAAGACTAGAAAACCCACTGGAGAAGACTGTATTAAGAGTATTGAAGTAGTCTGTAACTGACTGGACACTAATACTGTTTTTTTATTTTTTTATTTTTTAAACTATTTCCTTTGTGTACAGAATATCAAACGATATGACGACACACATGGAACAGAATGAATCAAGAGCATTGAAGTAGTCTACACATTCCTAAGCTCAGATGCATTTCCTTTTTCGAGTTTGTGCATCTTTTTTTTTCTAGTTCTGCCAGGGTCGTCGATGCCAGTTGCCACGGCAACCCACGGGCTGTCATCACACCTTGTTTTGGTACTCCATTTCATAACTGCCTAATTAAGTTCTGCATAACACTGTTTAAATCCTGCTGGCACTTGGAGCCTCACAACTAGTCCCTGAATCTCCGTCTCCACCTCTTGCTCCACTCCTGCACAACCTGCTCCTGACAGGAGCAAGAACACAGTGGCCCAAAAATAACAGCCAGCCCTCCTTCTCCAGTGGCTGGCTCCATAATTGTCCGAGGGATAAAGACACATCTATATATAGAGAGATATGTATGTCACATCTGATATCATAAAGTAATAAGACGGATTCTCTTTGGCTTCTGCATTGTTAGTCTTGCTCACGGTAAGGCTAGGAGCGCCTCACTTTCAAAAAATGTACGACGCCCTTGAATGTGCTTTTCTTTTCCCGCATGCAGACGCCAGCTACTTGTTTGCTTATAAGCCTGTGTCTTTGTTGCTGTTGTCTTCAATGTTTGACTCGTATATATCTTTCCCGTCTCTTACCTTTGTCATGCTTGTTTGTCTCTGCGACGACAAACCCCCAAATTGTCCCCCGTTGTGCGAGAAACATTTCAGAAGAAGTTTGTTTGTTCAAGATATTCCTTTTGCATCATTCTCCATGGGACTTGAATGCAGAATACAACTCTGAATCAGGCCCTCTGCTCGCAATTAGTGTCCTCGAATGGCTTGTTTTCCCCATACATTTTTAATAAACTGTTCTCCATCAGAGACCAACACACACACACACACACACACACACACACACACACACACACACACACACACACACACACACACACACACACACACACACACACACACACACACACACACACACACACAGGCCCTCGTAAGGTATAGGGAATACACCAGCTCCCAATACACACTGTGATGATGACTCTCCCAAACCCAATTACGTAGATGACGTCCCTTTTTATTATTGGCCTTTAAAGGGATACGGCAAGATATATTTTTTTGACTTCTTGGGTTCCAAATTCATCATTGTGTGTCCAGAAGGGGGCACCGGTCTGAAATCGCTTTGTCAGTGTTGTTCCTACACCGTCATAATTAATGTTGCTCCAGGAGCATCGCTGCAATTGAACAATCACGTTGTTGTGGTGACAAAGCGTTGTGTCCAGGTGAAGAGACAAGAGAAATACTGGAGAGTGGCTCCTTGCTCACACCTGGAACAAAAGGTAAGCATAAAAATATATAATAACCCACATTCTAAATAAGACGCTTAAAATGTTATAAAGATTTAAAGGAGAAAGAGATGGCTTGAGGTGTGAGGCAACAAGCACAGAACACACACACTCGCACTAACACACACACACACACACAAGAAAAATTAAATTTAAGACGGCACTCTGGAGAGATTGCCCAAGTCTCTGTCTGTCTGTATATTAGTTTGCACATAAACCCACAAAGCAAACACCAATAACTGACCATGAAGAACATTCCTCAGTTAAAGTTAGGGATGAGGTAGAACCTGCCATCGACCGAGATGCTACAGCTTGTGATTCGATGAACAACGGAGCACTGGCTGTAGATGTTCACAAGTTAAGTGGTCGTTTCACTTGGCCTTTTTTACGTTGGTTTCAGACTATTCTTGCACCATAGAAAAAAAGATGTCTCCGTCTATCCATCTAACTGTATCTATCGATCCATCTACCAACCTTTCTATCTATCCTTCTTTCTCTCTCTCAGAGGTTTCCAGATTTCTTGCTATGTTTTATTTATTTGTATTGCTTGTAATGCCTTTCCTTAGCATACCACTCCCATTGGACCCAATAGCTGAACGAATGGCTACGCCCAGCTCACGTTTGACAATGGAAATACAAAAACCAAATAGCCAGAAATGAAAATGAATACACAGGGGGACAGTTTTGAAAGTCTTATTTTGAAGTTTTGGTTATCCAATATGCTATATTCTAATTAATACAGCACGTTCAACCATCCGACATGCTAACAAGTAATACAAACATTAAATCGATGGCTGCATTAGTCCATTTGGCAGGGGTTCTCAAAGTTTTGACAGCTGAGGACCAATTTAGGAACCCAAAATTTGACTGAGGGCTGCCAAAGGAAAAAAAATTGGCGGGAAACGCCGTCAGCATCCCAGTGGTGAAAAAAAAACATTTTACCGTGGACCTCTGGGAGTGAGGTCAAGTGAGGTGTAAATCACGAAACTGAGGTTCATCCTTTCAAAGTAATGTACAGTCGGATTAAAACTGACAAATTTAACAGGATTTAATTAAAGCTAGAGAGAGTCGACTTTTCTCTTTATATTTATTTATTCTTGTTTAAATTAATATTGATATAATAATAAAAAATAAAAAAAACAATTAAAATCTTTTTTTTTTTTTACTTCCATCTGTATGTCATTGCGGGCCACCAGGAAGGTTTCTGCGGGCCGCCTTTGGCCCGTGGGCCACACTTTGAGAACCAATGGTTTAAGGTAAGAATAATACACATTTTTAAGAATTAACTATTCATGTTGCCTGGGGCAACATGAATAGTGGGGCCTTCCTAGTTTGCTCTGTCTACAACTCTAGAGGATAAATTGATTTGAATGAAACATTTATAAAAACAAAAAGCCTTTCCACTCATTGCTTTCTGATCTCGAATAAAGTCATTAAAAAACAACATGTTCAGTAACGTGCTGCTGAGAGACACATGTAATTTGAGGATGCATGCACTTTTATTGTTTTCCACTTGTCGTAGATCATTAGTAGCACTGGCAGTGCTGGTATTTGTGTCGTTTCACATTTTTACGTTATTTAAATAGAAGAAAAGAGTGGATGAAAACAGTAAAACTATTTTGCCATTGGGTACAATCTTTTGATGATGATAAGCACATTAACTGTAACCTTTTTACCGGCTTCTCTTCCAGTTAAAATAGTGTTCATTTCCAGTGTTTGGATTTCTTTAAAATATGTACTGTTGTAATGTACACAGAGCTATTTAGAAAACGTTGTTTTGTGAATAAGGACTCATATCAATTTGCCAGAGCTCACTGTCCAGAATTATGATATATTTTTGTGTGAATTCTATCCACTACTGCTCAATTATGAAGAACCACAGCAATGTTTGGATCAATAAGGGTGTCAGTGTATCAGTGACTGCATTGACTAAGAAAACCTGGTGTCGGGGGTCCCTCCATGAAGCCATTGGACGAGGATCGCCCGTGGCACTTGGATGAGACAAAAGGCCCTGCTCACTGGGCACCTGGTGCCTCTCCTTTGAACTGGCTCCAGCCTGACAGAATGCCCTTCCTCCAGGGCAAGCCTGGACTGGCACTATAGTTTTGGTTGTAAACAATGTAAAAAACATCTCTCAGAGAGACAGAGAGAGGGAGAGAAAGAGAAAGAGAAAGAGAAAGAGAGAGAGAAGAGAAAGAGGAGAGAGAGAGAGAGAGAGAGAGAGAGAGAGAGAGAGAGAGAGAGAGAGGGAGAGAGACCTTATTCGGTGTGAATACTTTTTTCCATTGCTGTCCAAATGTTCAATAAAACAAGAGTCACAGAGCTGTTGCATCGATTTTGATCTGTACAATACAACATTGTCTGATTAGGTTGTTTCAATGAGCGGAGACAAAAAGACAAAAGCAAGTAATACACCAGGCTTGTCCTTTTGATTAAGGGAAAGCCCTGTGTTCCTGTTACAACCACCTTTAAAAGGTTTCGACACAATGACGATGGGGGGAATTCAATGTTCCACTTACGTAATCAACATGGACACCTTGGCTTCCAGCAGCATATGGAAACATGAACAAAACAGTACTGCCTGCTTTGTAACAGCCACTACAGAATAGTTATTTAAACACAACTTCAACAAAGGTTGTTTCAGTAGCTTATGGCAAAATTGAAAGCTAGAGTATGCAATTTGGAGAACCAGCCAGAGTAAGCCTGATTTTGAAAGAACTCTATCGAAAATGTCCAACCCCACCCTTCAGGCATCCTTCCAAAGTCACTCCAGCAAAAGAGGTGAATAGCTCTCTAGATTAAGCAGTAGGTCTGCCTAGCCTTTTGACTCCAGGCATGTGCCATGAGTGCAAAGGCAGAGCCTACTACAGGAACCAGGGTAGATAGGTAGACAGAAGAGGTGGGCGATTAATGGTTTTTTTTCTTATCGTAATTAGAATTAATGGTTTAGGACGATTTTTTTTTTAAAGAAAATCACTTGTTTTTTTAAAAGGTTAAATACAACATGGCAGCATACACTGAATACATTGAGTGTGTAGAATTAGGCAACCATAAGCAGTAGCATATCACATTGATTCCAAAATCAACTGAGGCGCGCAGCAGAGTGGAAGATGTGTGTTGTTTATTTTGCTTTTGTTATTCATTGATATTCTCCAATTAAAAATCGATAATCGGGTTTGGTTTGAAAAGATCAGATCATTTTATTTTTAGGCCAAATCACCCAGCCCTAGTTGACAGTGTGGCGACACCCCATCGTTTCATATGGGCCGAACGAAATGATGGGATGTGCTATTACAGACCGGCGACAGCCGCAGATGCCAGATTTGGTTTTTTTGTAAGAGCATTGGATATATTGATTACTGCAGGGATGTAAAGCGTGTTTCAACAAATATATATATATTTTTGCTTTGCGTTGCCTTGCTTTGATTCAACAGCTCGCCTCAAGCAAAATTAGTCAACATGAAAGCAAATTATGACGGGACTTTTTCACTCCCAGTGTCGTATTGAAATTAGCAAACAGGTATCATTGTAAGAGTGAACATCAACGTGTTCACTCAAGATGCGTTTGGACACCGTACGAACGCCACCCAGGAGTTTGTAGTAAGGGGTTTCCCTTTGAAGCTCAAATCATTTTCAACAAGCCATATTGTTTTTAGCCGAAGCTTTGCCTGCCTTAGAGCGGTCGATTGATCAATCAGTGCACCTCCGAAGCTGCAAGGGTTGCTGACTTTCTATGTGGATATTTTCCCCACATTCCTTCCAGTATGTACACACAAACATATACAGTAATACACATATACATATATACTAGGGCTGGGCAAAGATTAAAAGTTTTTATCGCGATTAATCGCATAGTATTGGTGAGTTAACTCACGATTAGTCACACTTTTAAAATTATATTTTAAATCCACTACAATTGAAGTTAAATAAGATTATCAAAAGAAATGACACATTGTCATTCATACCAAATGTACTTAACCAACAAATACTAGACCAAGTGATCTTTTAAAGAGGAGGGGTTTTATTGACTCACTCCGTGTGGGTTGAATATGAAACCTACGGATCACCACAGATTTGGGAATTTGGCTGTCACTTACCTCAAGTGTAATTGAATGTAAAGTAAGTGGAACTAAAAAACAAAAATGATTTCTGATATGAATGTTGACATTCTGTGGGCAAAACCTTCCAAAATCAAGAAGAAAAAGAATGCGTCAATTTGTATTAAATGCGTTCAAATATGATTGCGTTAACGCGTACTTAACTCGTTAACTTGCCCATCCCTAATATATGCATAAACACATTTTGTTTGACTAAATACGTTACTTTATTAATTCAACAAAATCCGATACTTATCAGATTGAAGGACAGGCCAATCTGCAATGTGGACCCTATACAATTTCATCCCCCCATATATATATATATAAACATATATATACATATATATAGTGGCGACTCTTACCCCCCTGGGGAGTCTGGGTATTCGTGATGTTGGTTGGGGAAAAGGGGTTTTAGTGCCTTTTAGTGTTGGGTTTAACGGGTTTGGGTTGTGTGTTCGGTTGAATGTAAATTATGTGTTGTGGGGTGTTAGTTTATTGTGTGTAGTGTTGTCGGCAACCATTACCCGGAGTCGCATGTTCGTTGGTGGGGTGTGTGCGGTACGCTGTGTGTTGCGTGACTTTGTTCAAATAAAGGTTCTGCTGTCATGCGGTGTATGAAACGCGGAATTACCTTAAGACCTGACCCTGTGTTCTTCTTGGCCGGCACTACAATATATATACAGTATAGCTATTTGGGAAGGCTTGGCTGACTAAAATGTTACTGACTGTCCTTCCAATAGTAAGGATTGTAAAATGATTTCACTACCTTGGCGCAACCCTCAACTCGCCTTGACACCGCAATTCCATCTCCAGCTGGGCTCCATGGGAAAGAAGGTGAAGTAGTTAAGGTCCACCTTCGGAGGATGGCCATTCATCTATGTTGTTACCCCAGTTGGCACAAGACCTTCCGACAACATGTTGAAAAACTCAATGACACAGCCTCTGCTCCTCACTGGGACTCCGTGGAGGCCATGACAATGGGTCAATACAGAAAAAACAAGCCACACATGTGACTCGAAATTACGCATCACATCCCCCCCGCCCCCCCACTCTCTCTCCCCCCCATTTCAATTGGCCTTTCACATTGTCAACTCGTCCGAACCTTTCCTCTTCAAATAACAAAATAACAAAGATCGACCGTGTCTAAGAATTAGTGTATGGAGACCAAATTAGTCAAACTGTTGTTGTTTTTTCACAGCCGAGGGCTGAGGAGGTGGAGAGGAGGAGGTGATGGAGAGGAGGTGATGGAGAGGAGGAGGTGGAGAGGAGGAGGTGGAGAGGAGGAGGTGATGGAGAGGAGGGAGGTGGAGAGGAGGAGGTGGAGAGGAGGAGGTGGAGAGGAGGAGGTGGAGAGGAGGAGGTGATGGAGAGGAGGAGGTGGAGGAGGGATGGGAGGTGGAGAGGAGGAGGTGGAAAGGAGGAGGTGGAGAGGAGGAGGTGATGGAGAGGAGGTGATGGAGAGGCGGAGGTGGAGAGGAGGAGGTTGAGAGGAGGAGGTGATGGAGAGGAGGAGGTGGAGAGGAGGAGGTGATGGAGAGGAGGAGGTGGGGAGGAGGTGATGGAGAGGAGGAGGTGGAGAGGAGGAGGTGGAGAGGAGGAGGAGGGGAGGAGGAGGTGATGGAGAGGAGGAGGGTGAGGAGGAGGAGGTGGAGAGGAGGAGGTGGAGAGGAGGAGGTGATGGGAGGAGGAGGAGGTGGAGAGGAGGAGGTGGAGAGGAGGAGGTGGGGAGGAGGAGGTGGGGAGGAGGTGATGGAGAGGAGGTGATGGAGAGGAGGAGGTGGTGAGGAGGAGGTGATAGAGAGGAGGAGGTGATGGAGAGGAGGAGGTGATGGAGAGGAGGAGGTGATGGAGAGGAGGGGGTGGAGAGGAGGAGGTGATGGAGAGGAGGAGGTGGAGAGGAGGAGGTGGAGAGGAGGAGGGGATGGAGGAGGAGGTGATGGAGAGGAGGTGATGGAGAGGAGGAGGTGGTGAGAGAGGAGGAGTGATAGAGAGGAAGGAGGTGGTGGAGAGGAGGGAGGAGGTGATGGAGAGGAGGAGGTGAGGTGGAGAGGAGGAGGTGGTGGAGAGAGAGGGGGTGGAGAGGAGGAGGTGATGGAGAGGAGGAGGTGGAGAGGAGGAGGTGGAGAGGAGGAGGAGGTGGAGAGGAGGAGGTGGAGAGGAGGAGGAGATGGAGAGAAGGAGGGTGTATACGGAGAAGGAGCCGAAGAGAAGGGAGAGAACGTGGGGTGAAGGAGAGGCGGGGGGGGGGGGGGAGAAGGTGGAGGAGGAGAAGTTGGGAAAAGTTGGAGGTGGGGAAAAGGAAATGGAGGAGGAAGAGGAGGGGGGAAAGCAGGAGAAGGTGATGGGTGAACGAGGAAAAGTGTTTGCTCATGCGTTGTTCGTTTTTTTTGCGAGTTCCTCCCTTCAGGGCCTTCCCTCGATGTAATGCCTTTCCTTCCTCTGCTACTACCTGCAATAAGCCTCGTGAATTAAACCACCCGCTGATGTCTGACTAATGGCAAACATCACACACACTAACGCACAAACAGAAGAAAGGATTTAGCTGGAAGACAAGCACGCCGTGTCATCTAATTTGAAGACAGAAATCCTGCGTGTTTACTGAAATCAAACAGAAACCGCTAGCCACTATTTTTTTTTTTAGACTGTTGAAGTACGGCGAAGAGAGCACAAAATAGACACTTGTTTATCTGTTTTTCTAATCAAGGTTATTTCGCCAACAAAATGTAATTGTGTTATCATGAAATAGACTATTTTGTCAGAGAACATTTTTTGGTGTCTTTAACAAAACATTGATTACACTGATCACTGTTGCCTTGCTGGTAAAGTAAATCCTTTTAAGCGATTTTAGCACACGCTTGTATCCAAAGTGTATTAAGTTTTAGTAAAATTCAACTAGTGGGCTATCACTAATGCTGTGTTTTGATTGGCTGAGCTACAAGTAGGCTATAAGTTATAGCTTACTAGTAGCGAAAACGCCGGCTTTGTAAACAAAAACAATGGCGGCTGCTTTGTGTTTTGTTGAAGTTTCTGACGATTCTATAAGCTCATTATTAGATAAAAGCAATATTAAATTATTTTCTGGATATGTTTTTTAATGTTTTTACTGCCCTCATGAGCTATTGATTCATAGCCCATGAGGGCTCGAGGGATAATTGTTAAGTATTAAGACGCATGTTGTGAAGGTGACATGGAAGGCATAGTCATCCCAAGCTGAAGGAGGTCTACAGGTAGGTTTGCAGAAATAGGGGAACCCAAAACCAATTCAACAACAGTTCATCACCTATACCCCTCTGCTGACTATTTAGGCTACAGAGATACTGAGAGTTGCTTTGTGCTATCTTGTGGGCCAAACAGTCATGATGATTCAGTGTAGTAGGCAATCATGTTGCCTACTACACTGAAACTCTGTCATCATCACATGGGACTGGGCTCACAGTGCAAAACCAAACTATTCACTCAATTAGAGATTAAAGTTGTTTCTAATGGGCTTTTTGAGTTTCTTGCCGGGGAAAGGTCAAGCCATTTGCACAGTGTCATTGTTTTGAAGGGGAAAGCATAATGAGGGCTGAAATTAGCATCATATTTAGCTAAATAGGTGGCAGAATAGTATAGTATTAGTATAGAGTATTGGCTAGGGTTTTACAGCCACTCACCACCGAAAGGCATTTATCCAGAAGATGGCAAATCTCTGCCTGATCTTTGATGACATGCATCTTGATTCACTGTATTTTGCTGTGAATAAAAGTACCTACTAAATTATTATATAAAGTAGGTGATGGGATAGTCTGTCGGAGGCCAGGGTGTGGTCGAAACACCATGTACCCAAAAGGTACTGGTTTTGAGTTCAGAGGAAGAGCCTTTAATCTGATGCGACAAGATTCATTTGTCAAAAATGAGCAGGCAGGGTTAAGGCTAACTTGCTCAACGATTCCTACAGGTAGACTAAGGAGAAGCATCAATCCTTCTCTTCTTACCAGCCCACCTGTACACATACGTCCTGAAGCATCCTCGGTCAAGATGCAGTATGCCAAACATTTACCACAAACAGCATGAACGTTGACCAAAAAGGCCAGACGGGAACCCATAAACACAGCTCCAATACTGATCCGTCAAAGCGAAGACATTATGGCCATCACTAAAGCGCTCCCCTATACGGTGCTAATACCTGTCCATAAATACATCACTTTCACTTTCAAGAGCACATATCTGCTGTTTCCATGCAATTTTCAATGGGCAAAAAGCAACGACTCCACAACTGTTGTGTTTTTTTGTCACACTTGGTTTTGTTTCATGCAGGAATCAAAAAGGATTAACGCCTTTAATCAGCATTAAAACTGTGTTGTACTTGACGTGCCGTACATACACCACAGTGCTCTGAAGCAATCGGGGGTTTGAGATAAGAAGATGGAAAAGAGCAACTAAAATAATACACTGTATAGCTAGAGGAGAAGGGTGTGATTACAAAAGATCTATTGAAAATGTAACTCCCCCAGGCTTATTAAACGACCGCTGGGGAGCATGTTTAAGTCAAATGCTTGGGAGATTCAACTCTCTATATTAGTTATATACTTTTGGTCCTTCGTCAATGAAATCTGTGAAAATGGTTTATCTCCTCATGTAGAATTTTTAAGTATGATGACCAATGTGTTGTCCCCTCCGCCAAAGTCCAGACGCGCTGCACAGTTGACTTTACATAATCCATCTCAACCCCTGACTCTTTGATGTCGAGATGCGCCTAAATCCATGCACCCTGCTCACACCCCCAACCACCATTCCATGTCCTGGTGTCCAGAGTTTCTGTTGGTGAGGGGGGAGTCATTAACCCTGGCCACTGCCTCCGAGCCCCGCATGAAAAGAGTGAAACATAGTCAGCCTCGACGCCCTCTGACAGGGACAGTGAATAACAAACAAAAAACCATCAAAGTGATGCATATCATCCACATCATTGCTTTGGCTAATATATGCAGACTGGCCTCACTGCTTCACAGCCCCACAGGGGGTGGGGGGGGGGGGGGGTTGGGAATGTGGCTCTAAAGCCATATGCACACAAATGACAAGTTCTGTCCTTTTTTTAGACACTGTTGACTTCTCAGACGGGACAAATGCAATATAATATGTTAATTATAACAGGGCAGCATTCATTATTAAGTAAGCAGCATTATGTTGTGCGCGAAGACGCCCTGAGAACAAATCAATTAAGAACTGCAAGGCAAATCTAATTTGGAACCCATAGATTCTAGAGTAACAAAGCAATAATGGCTCTGCAAATAACCATGGGACATGAAAAATAACAGTTTGATGTTATTGCCACCCAGCAGAATTGGTAGCATTTTCATTGTCTTCCTCTGAATGAGATGGCTAGCACCCTCCAGGGTGTGAGATTGAAAGGCAAACAATACCAAATACCCAATGCAATACAGCTCTATTTGCTTTGAAAAACATATGGAAAGTTGAATGGATGGGAGGTGAAGCTCGGGGTCACCTTCCTTGGTGGTTCTGTGTGGGAGTAGGCTTCTTTATGATTGGCACACAGACACAGGCAACACAAAATTGGCTTTAATCCATCTAAATATATGTATAAGAGAGATGGTACGAGCAAGCTATAGGAATGGGGAAGTATTGTTTCTTTAAAAGTGAATTCAGAGTTATCTTGGGGGAATTATGAAGACATAGAAGGAGAGACATCACATTTAGCACCAAATCAGCCATGCCCACTTGGATCCTGCTCTGATTGTAAGATGCATTGTCTTTTCTTTATTCAACTTCAACCTTGCTTTGAATATGGTGCACGCAGGGCCGGCCATGTTCACCTGGGGGCCCTAGGCAGGATCATTTTGGGGCCCTGCTTTGCGGTTGATAGAGAAGTTTTGCCTAGGGCTACCAAAGGGCTAGAACCGGCCCTGGGGGAGAGAGCGGGAGAGAGGCGATGTCGGGCATAGGTAGCGAGCTTCGTTTAGCTTTGTCATGTACCGTATCGTTATCATCGCGGTTGCCAGTTTGGGATCAGTCAAACTAGCGCCTGCGCTGAATCAAACATCATGCTCCTTGCCTGTTGCCCTCTCAGCAACACCGAGCATTGCAATAACGACATGTGTAGGGTTGCCAGGTCAGTCAGATTCACTTTATTTTAGGTTATCATGATCAGACCTAGTCTATGGGACAGACAGTCAAAATTCTTAATTCCACCATTGTTTTCTTAAACTATTATGAGCTGTATGTTTATAATGTTTCCTTTCTTGTTAAGTAAATTGCTTTTTGTATTAAAAAAAAAAAGATTTAAAAAAAAAAAAAAAATGATTTTTTTTTATATACATTAGAAATAAAGTACGCTCTTGGGGGCCCCCTGGCGGTCGGGGGCCCTAAGCAGCCCCTTAGTTTGCGTTTAGGGAGGGCCGGCTCTGGGTGCACGACGAGATTATTGAAAGTGTGAAATGATTGTCTGTGGTCATGTGATGCATCACATCTAGTCCCTTATGACTATGAAAGAGGTAGAAAATTGAATGAATGAATACACTGTTGCTGTTGGGTTGATCAAACGAAAAGCTATATATATATATATCAAACGAAAAGGGTATATGTATATACAGGCCCATTATCACATAAAAAATTGGATTATTATTTGCTGATCATAATGCAGTGACAAATACTGTTATTAATGCTACAATGTCTGACTAGTTAATACCTTTTTACCTCATTGATTGCTGTAAAACGTATATTAAACATGTCATGTTAAATCAAACTAAAACTGTGATGAAGTATTCATTTTACAACCTGCATTGAGTTCGGCCATCTTATTAAATCGAAAATTGAATTAGAACCAAGTAGGATGCTTTTTTTATTCTACAGCTAAACTACAGGGACAACACTGCTTTTGCTTGTTGTAGCCTACTAAACAATCTGAAGCATTTTTATTTCCCTAAGGGGCTTTCATTTCCTAGGCAGAAAAATGTCCACTCAGCATGCTATGCTAGCACGACCCGACAATGACCGATCAGTTCCTAACTGCTAACCGTTTCGACTCGCTCAATCAACAGTGGTCAACTAATTTGTTGTGCAGGAAAACAAGATAGGTATCTAAACTGTTTCCCTTTCACTTTGATCACGAGTTTCAAATTACGCTTAATTACAATTACCATGGCCATCTGTACATAATCATTTCCGCTTCAAGACCCCATCTATTTGTCGTTAGGACCGATATTTAAACAGGGGTAGAACTCCAAATGTCAGTCTCAACATTAGTGTTGGGGCTAATGCTAAGGTTTTGGATATTTTAAAGGCAGTTAAGAGCCTCCTAATTTGATTCCTATTCTAAGGCTGTGAAGACGCGTGGTAAAATGTCATTGTGTGACCTGAATTCTGAAGAGGATTTGCCGAGGTGATGCATCACCAGATAGCACCACGGATTACCGAGGCTCTGAGTTAGTGAATGTAGATTGATTGACCATGATTAACATTTTCATTTCCTAAAGAAACCCAGCATCATTATGTTATCTCAGCATTACAAGTTGGAGATTGATTTTACAGCTTTGAACTGAAAACCAAATGACTGGATAATTACAGCCACCTTAAGTTATTGAAACCATAGAACATTACTGTAAATCAATTTCATTGAACATATTACTAAGTGGTAATGCAGAGGCTAACAATGCAGATAACTGCCACGACAGTGTGACCACCTCATTGTATTGTCATCGATGCAAATCCACTGTAATGTTAATGTCTTAGTGAAACTTACATTTATTAACACTACCTACTTAATAACCTGCTTAGTAATATAATGAATTTTCAGATGGCCAAACAGACAAAATCAACAGACATAGGGCCCTATCTTGCGTCCGGCGCAATTGACTTAATCACTGGCGCATGTGTCGTTGCTAGTTTGCAACTAGATTAGGGAATGATCTTGTGCCCCAAGGGGCGGTTCGGTGAAAGGAGGAGGCGTGTTCTGGCGCAAATGTTCCCAGGTGCTATTTTGACGTTTCAGAAACCACTTGCGCCACAAACCAAGAAATACCTGGTTTAAAGTCAGTGGCTAGTTGTTCAGATGCTGTTTTAAGGGTGCATGCATAATGTTGCTTGTGCACCTCGCGCATACACTTTTCTCATCTACCTAGCCACACATTCTTGGTAAATTATTTGGGAAAGAACAGCTGATACAGCTGTAATAAGTTGTACTTTTAAATCAATGCATCTGCAAACACGTACAACAAACACATATTTTCTTGACACAGACATCGTGTACATGCCCATAACTTTTAGGATTGATGAGTATTTGATCGTGAGAAAACATTGTTTTACCGCGAGTGAGTGTTGAAAAGAATGAATGAATGCAGGCGGGCGTGTGCACATGTAACACACACGCGGGCGCGCGCGTGTGCGTCCATCTGTTTAAACACACGCAAACTAAACACGTAACGCATAATACAGTCCATGGCAATGTATATTAACGGGGGACACATGCATATTAGGAACACAAGTCGATAACGATAATGCATACAATACTGATAAGAAACGATGTTTGTAATGTATTGCGTATATCATTAAATAGAACCACAGACCTCATATCATGTGTAATATCTTACGTTTTCTTTGCCGAAATGTATTTGAGGACTCAGTATTTCTGAAGTTGTGGAAGAAAACCTTATTCCATGTGTGAATTAGGCCATATAATTTGGCCATAAACTGAGCCATTTGCAGTTTGAAATTCATGTGCATCTGTCTGTCTCATCGGAGACTGCAGACGCGCTGTCAAAATATCAACTCGTCAGATTCAAATGCGCTCATGGCTCTTAAAGGGGATGGGAGCTGGCAGGCACTCTCATTGGTTTGTTGCACGTTACGCCCAAACCACACCTGCTACGGGTAATTAGGCTACTTCAGACCAACCCTTTTTAGATATGCGCCGGGCGCAAGTCATTTTTCGCGCCGGTAAACTAGCGACATTGCTGTAGACCCGCCCACAAAGCTCCTTGCGCTTGGTGCTTCTCACTTTTGTTTCAGATCGTTAAGTAGGGCCCATACAGTCCGACCAATTTCAACAGGGACACATGTGTGATGTCTTCAAAAATGAAAAAACATCTCAGCAGTGTTTCGGTACAAACCCCAGCAGCAAACCAGGAAAGTATTCTCTTATGTTTGATCAATATGTTTCACCCACTGCTTCACCAACTGTTTGTAGAATGCACCATGAAGGGCCAGCCTGCTTGTACCATACTTTAAACAACACTGTAACTTCAACGTGTATTTGTTTGTTGGGTAAGGATCATCCCCCCTCGGACACGCATGTCATTTGGCAGAGCAACATATGTTATTGTCCGACAGCGTGAAAAATAGGAGCAAAGTTCATCCACTCGCACTCTAAGTTGATGGTCTGTGTTTGACAATACAATCCAGTTTGTGAGAGTCACTTTTCTTTGGGAACACACTTTTACACCGTAACCCCCAAAGAATGATGTTTCTCGATGGAGGGTTTTTAAATGTATGATTCTGCATAAAATATTGATCTGCTGGAATCAAAGCTGCAGTGAGATGCATACGATTAATTATAATGAGCATAAACAAACCCTGTCAATGGAAAAAAACGGAGATGAACAGGGGCCAATGAAGAGACCCTAATTAGACGAGAGCAAGAGAAACAGAGCAAGATTACCATGTAATTATCCGGTGCAAAGTAAGACATCAATCCACATTAAATCGAAAAAATATGCAAAACATCGATGGCATCCGATATGCACAGCATTATTTTGAAAATGTTTGCTTGGAATTTGTTCATAAGACACATCATGGAGTTGTGGAAGTTTGACTGGTTTCCACCAAATTCACTTTTAATCTGCAAGTAGGGGAAAAGTCACATTCTGATGACTGTACTGTCGATGACTAGCTTGAGCACAACATTAAAACAGCCTTGTTAAGACCCATGTTAAGAAATGTATTCATATATTGCAAGACTCTTGGCCTATAGGCTACAGATGAAAAAATCCATCAATAATTGCCTTGATCAACAAGGTTGATGTGATGGTGTTTTGTATGTTTTATACTGTATATCCTCTCTCAGATGTACAGAGTATATTTTGTATGAGGAGATGAAAAAATATCCCACAGCCTTTTTGTTTTATTTTTCTGTTAAAAATGTGGTCGGGGAGTAATCTATTCAGTGTGATAACTGGGTGGTATTATAACATTGTTCACTTAAACCTCAATCAATCACTTTGATCGATTCCAAATTAGGTTGTGTATCTGCAAAGTCTGATTGTTAATTCCTTGTGTCAATGATGGTTTCATCACGTCCCCAAAGGTTACCTTTGAAAATGTTAATGTTGATTTTCGCTACCTACAGCACCACACGCGCTTTGGGAGTCCTTCACGAGCTGAGCAATTCAGTCCCACATGTAATTCTGATCAAATTTTTGTCATTCAAACAATTCGGAATGAGAGTTCTTGCTAACAATGTTTTAATCCGGGCTCGAACCAATAAATGTAACCAATAGGACAGGCCCGTGCCGGGTTCAAACAGATCATGCACGGGTTTGGGTAGGGCTGTTTCATTGGGCCCATTATAATCTGGTCTGGTCTCAGCAGATACCTTGACTCTGTTGGTTGTTATGTCATAGTTGGAAGCTCAATCTGTACATTTTCCCCCAAAAAATCTCACCAGAAGTAACCATTTAACCATTTACGTCTGGTACCGCCATCATCACTAAGAGCTAGCAAAGGTCGATCAGCAAAGTCACAACTTTTCTCGGTTTTGGGACCTCAGTGGTGTAACGAGCTCCCTGCCGTTCTCAGGACCGCAGAGTCGCTCTCTATCGTCCGAAAAAGACTCAAGACTCAGCTGTTCAGAGTCCACCTCGACTCTGCATAGCCACCCTCCCCCTTCTGGCCACCATTGTACATGTATTGTATTGCATTGTATTTTATTATAGTACTTAACTGTGTAGCAACTGCAGTAGCTGCTATCATTGCTGTGGTTAGCCTAGCGATTGTTGTACTTGCACTTGGTTCTATCTATGAACATCCTTACTGTACCGACAGCAATATATTGTTGCACTTCTTATGACAAATGTACTCATTGTCGCTTTGGATAAAAGCATAAATGCCCCAAATGTAAATGTAAATGTAAACATTTATTAACATTTAGTTATTTTTCAACATTTTCTTCCGGGGGGACATGCCCCCGGCCCCCCCTAGCAGTTCGGGGTTACCAACTCACAGCACCACTGCTACAAAAAAATCCAGGGGAAACACAGAGAAAAAACACAGTGGCCCACACAAGCCTCCTGAGACATTGGCCTCTGGAGGCTTTCCCAATCCTGGGCCTCACTCACAGCACCATCAGCCACCCAGGGGGGCGCTCATTTGTTATCGTTACGAGACAATTTCCCTCTGTCGCTTTTGTGTTGTTTTCTGTGTGTTTATTCCCTTTTTCACCAGAAGGAAACCAAACCCCCTAAAGAGAAAAGACCGTCAGTACCATGAATCAGGTGCATGGGATTTCCATATGAAGAATGAGCGGGGGGGAGCAGATGTGTCCCAGAATTACTTGGGAGAGTCATCATTCATGTGATTTGTTGGTCGGGAATGTTTGCGGCATTATGTTTGTTATGCACTATGGCACAGCATTAACCCTCCTACTAATGGATGAGATCAATGGATTCCAGGTGTCTATGCCTATAGGCCTACTAGGGCTGGGTAAAATAAAATCAATTTAATCGATTTTGGATCAATATAAATTTTGCAATATTGGGCATGAGACCAATAACTTCCCATGAAGGTTTTTATTTTATTTTATTTTTTTATGAAGTTAACCCCAGTAGTCTTGTGCGTGATGATCCAGCAGCGCGTTTACGTCAGGTTGACGTTCAAGCGCACAAGCATGCATAGACAAAATGGCCGACGCAGGTAAACCCAGCAAGCCGTCCCAAGTAAAGTCTGACGTCTGGAACCATTTCAGATTTAAAACAACAAAGGACAAAGGGCTGGATAAAACCAAAGTGGTTTGCAAGATCTGCCAAGCGGAGCTCAGTTATTGCAGAAATACTAAAAACCTCAGAAACCACTTGACAAGGTATCATGCTACGCTAATGTTAGCTTCCGACAATAAGCTGTCCGGGGGAAAACAAAAGAAGCTGAGGGAAGCTGAGGGAATCACTAACATTACCAACCGATTCTCTGCGGGCCATAAAGATAACAGAGGCCATCGCAACTTTTGTTTGCAAAGATTTATGCCCGTCCTCGGTAGTTGAAAACAAAGGCTTCAAGCGGCTCATTCAGGGGCTCGAACCACACTACATTATGGTGCAACGTAAACATCTGACTGAAACTGTTATGCCCATGATGTATACATGTGTGAAAGACGACATCCTAACGAAAATGCAATGTAATGTTGTAGTTCAAGTACACTTTCACTTGCAATTCCTTTCTAATTTCAAAATTGCACTTTTGAGACTTGAGACAGTTTTGTCTACAGCTCAAGTTTAAACTTTCCAATTTACAAGTTTGAACTTAAATAAGGTGAAAAAATAAGAAAAAGAAAGTAGGTTTGTATTTTGTAACACAGTTGAGCCATTTTCATTATTTAAGAGCAGATTGAATCGAATCAAATGAAATTGTGATTAATCGTTTCAGGACCTTATGAATCGAAATCTAATCAATTTAGGAAATTGGCCATGATACCCAACCCAAGCCTATACTGCCAAGAACTTTGCTTAAACCTCACTACACATGACATTATCACAGACCATATATTTAGGAAGCACTAAGACTCGACAAAAAGTGTTTGGAAAACGTGGACCTAGCGTGTGAGGAGAGCTTTTACCCCATGGAGCTGGCCTAATGGAACCTCTGGTGTTGGCCCGATGCCACTATATTTACTTTACTGTTTAGTGTTTGGACTTGGAGTGATTTCAGATTTCAGTTAAAACACAGATTATTCAGGCTGGTAGTCCAACACGCTTAACACTAGACTACCCTTCCAATAAAAAACACGTACCGGTACTATATACACAGTAGTCACGTGTTTTATGTGTCAGCAAAAAAAATGGCAGTTTGCCAGCAGGGTGGCCAGTAAACAAGTATTTTTGATCTTTAGCTGATTCGGCGTCTAACTGAAGTCCCAAGACTAGACAAGTTTGTATTCTGATCTGTCACAACTAATCTCTAAATTAGCATTGAAACCACAGGGTGTACCAGAATCACAAAGGACCGGGTGTATCTCTATCAAGTTATGTTGTGGCTACAGGCTTTGTGAATCAAAGAGTCTTGATCTTTGCATCTACAGTTTGCTATGCCTCCCCTGTTGGATAGTAATGTGGCACTCCTTCCTGTACCCCGGGGTCCAGGTTAAGGCAGCAATCCACCGCATTACCATGTCCTTGGTTAACTCATTGGACCTCTAACAGTGCCACGGTAGAACAGTTCTCACCCGGGTGGCCTGCCTCTGTCAAGACAGTCAACAGACAGTCGAAACAAAGCCTGCTGGGATCAATTAAAAAAGTATGAAATGTCTGTTGAGTTTTCTGAACACAAAGCTGTTTGTTGTTAACAATAAATTGAGACGGATGGACGAACAGAAAGAACGATAAATACCGTTTTCATCACAGAAGGGGATTTCAGGTGTAACAGCTACATACACATCAGTACTAAAGGTGAAAAATAATACAAATAGAAATCCAGTGAACCACCCTGCCGGATGCCCATTGGTCAGTCTCCTGTCCCCTGCAAACTCAATTGATACAACAAAGGCGCATCAGGGGTTACCTTCACCGGACCGGAGTGGTATACGTGCTCCAGCGACAGCCAGAGCAGAGACCCCTGCAGTGCAATGTACCTTAAGGCCATGGACACCCGCCCCCGCAACCCCCAACCTGCCATGCGGAGCGTCATACTTCCTCTGGGACCCCCACAGCCGCTGGCAACACATTTCACTGTGGTTGAACTTGTGATCCTTGTGGAGGCCATCTGGGAGACTGAGGGGAAAAAAGGCCAGAGGACAGGGAGAGGGAGAAAATAGTGGCGGTTCCCCAGCTAATAACAGTGGCATGGCGAGTGGCTAGCCCGTCGCTACGCTAGCTACTCACGCTGGCCTCCAGCACTGCAGCCAGTCTGATTGATGCGTTGAGAATTACATTCTGTCACTTTAGGCCCCACCAGGGTAACACCCGAAGGCTTCCTCCTCCCAGGCCAAGACAGGGGTCTGGCCCCTTGCTATTTGGAGAATAAGTAGGGGGTCATATTCGTGCACTTTCTGCCTGCCATGCATGGCTACAGACTCGCCGAGTGCTTGACATGTGCTGAACGCTGTAGTTTGCAGATGTATGCGTGTTTGAGGGTTGCCTTTTTTCGTTTTACTTTGCTTCAATACCCTTCAAGACAGATAACACAGTCCACAGTTCTCACACTGTTGTGAATGGCAGGAGAACTGAAATGCAGTCAATTAAGGGGAATTCCAGAAAAGTAGTTTTAAGACTATGTGAGCACTATTTTATATGTACACTTCTTTGAATAGGATGTCGTAACAGCTTTATAATACCTGTGTGGATACATTTTGAATGAATACACAACAGCAGTGTTAGATCACTGATGGCTTACTGCATTTACAACAGACATAGGCTTCATGCGATGCCAAGACGGGACTTTACTTTAGACTTTACTTCGGCGGGCTGCACAGGTATAATAAGGTCTGTCAAAGTACATTTGTCGACCCATTTTAGCATTACATTTGTTTTTCTGCCCGAGAAACAACGCCATCCGCCATCGATAGTATTACACATTAATTAAAAAAGAATCTCCAACTCCATGCGTCTCCAAACATTATCATGCGCAGAAGAAAGGATTGTTTTTCACATTTCCCCGCACAGAAGACTCACAAATCAGAAAGGTAGGCCAGAAGGTAGGCAAGAACTTGAATCAAAATAGTAATACTCGAGAACTGAAAAACATCTGTGATAGTGCCCGCCAATGTACAGTTCAACCTGTATAATACTCAGTCTATCTTACACCTACAGCTCCCCTGGCCATGCAGTGTTTACCTGCTTTTTACTGTTGTAGAGCTACTGGGATACACTAAACAACGATTTGAATGTTACATCCATAGGGAACATTTTGAAACATTAGACGTTCTCTGGATTAATTGCAGTTTAGTTTGTTTATTGTTAAGGGCACGCACGGTAATTGGTTTTTCGCCTATTGTGTAGAAATATTGAGAGGTAGACTTCTTCCCAATGGATTCAAGTTAATTTGTCTAATATTGGGCCCTTTGCTTACTTTATCTAAGTCAGTAAAGCCCTATGGAATTTCCTATTGCCCATCCCTAATTTAGTTCACAGAAGAGAGACTTAATGTTTAACCTTATTTAAAAGTCGTCTGTATATATTCTGAAGTTCCTAGATTATTTCAGAAATCCTGATTTTTGTTTAGCGATTTGTTTATTTTCTCTGCAATCATTTAAAAAGAAATGTATGGTTTTTGGGCCATCTGGAAATCGCCAAACACCATTGAGTAAATGTTTGGGTGAACTTATCAACGGCGTCCAAATGCAGCTGTTGGCTCGATAGAGACCAGAGCCAAAAAGCTGGTAAGTATGTTTTGGCCTGTACAGTGTTTCAGTATTTCTCGAGACTGAAATTTGCTGATTGTTCGTTGGTCTCTATCGAAACGAATTTGTATGCTTCACAAAAGGCAGTATGCTGATGTCAAACGTATTTCCCTGCACCAATGTTGATTCCTCTCGTGGGAATCACTCCATGGCCTTTGACCTGACCACTCGACAACACAACGGAATAAAAAGAATATCAGCCAGCCAGCGTTAAACAAGATGACTATTTAATTCAAAACAATTACAATAAAACCACAAGAACAGAAAGCGCATTCCAGAGGCATGTGGCTGTTGAAGCCGAAAGGGTCATTGTACTGTATAATACATAAAGACAGCAGAATGAATGATGTCTGACAGATAGGAGAGATGCTTTAAGACTTCTCGTTGGTGGATTAGAAAAATAATTATACTTTTAAACATGGTGTAAAGAACGATGAAAGAAAGATGGCAAGCCAAGATCTTCTACAGCACATCCTGTGTGTGTGTGTGTGTGTGTGTGTGTGTGTGTGTGTGTGTGTGTGTGTGTGTGTGTGTGTGTGTGTGTGTGTGTGTGTGCGTGTGTGTGTGTGTGTGTGTGTGTGTGTGTGTGTGTGTGTGTGTGTGTGTGTGCGTACGTGTATAGGTGTAAAGTGAGTGGAGAGTGGATAGTTCCTTTATTCTTGACTCACAGTGCTGCACGGAACGTCTAAAAAAACATTTTGAGGGAACCATAATTATATGAATGGTTTTGGAAGCAACATGTGACAGCATGCACACTCTACCTCAACACTGTCACACATTGCATGTGCCATTTGCATAGAATTCATAACATGTTTTGATGTATATGTGGAATCACAACGCGTGCGTGCGGGCGGGCGTATATATGTGTCCACATTTTCTTCAGCCGGTACTCTTTTTTTTTTCCCATAAACCATCACTTCCAGAAGCACTCTTTTTATCCCAGGCCGCTGATTTGCAGCGTCATGGTGTGCTCGGTGAGTCTTATTTAAAGTAGCCCTGGCTGGGCTCACAGCTGTGTGACTCAGCTGTTTGGAGGCTATTGCAAATGACCCGGCCTGCTGGATAGAGCCGGCGGGGACGGAAGGAATTCTGGTACAATTAACCGCAGCGCTTCTCTAAAGGCCCTGAAGCATGGGCCTGGGTTCATCCATCTTCTCCTCCGACCCACTGCAGATCCCAGAACGATTTTTTTTTTTTTTAGCTCTGGGCGTGTAAATACTGTTAAGTGTTGATTGTTTTTTACTCTGATAAATACCGTTCAGATGAATTGGCGTGTAAATTGTGGATTAATGTGATACACTGACAAGAGGAATTATCATCCTGTCTTGAATTAGGTATTTGGGAGTCCAACGGGTTAGTTACACTTTAAAACAGATTTTCGTTCCATTCCATGGCTGAAACACGTAAATTAAATGTGTAGGTACAGTGATCCACTTAAGAAAAAGTACAATCCAACATTTGTCTGACAAAAGCTTGGTTGGTTTGTACTATCTTTTAACAATAAAACGTATCTGAACTATTAAGCTATCCTATCTTGACTCAACAACAACTACACCCCCCCCCCCCCACCCTGATGACAAATACTAACCACAGACTGAAGGTGTGTTCAATTCCCAGCCCATACAAATAATTACATGGCAGGATGGTGCATTTGACTCGAAATGCTTGAACTGACCCCTGCCCCGAATGATACTTGGTTCGATCCCCCGATGTCGGCAGCCATTCCTGTAGGCATCCTTCAGCAAATGCGTAATCTGCCCCTCGATTTTCTGTCTCTAGCACCACTTTCCCCTCAAGAGATACACCAGAAGACTGAAACTATTTTTCCATGGCCCTTTGTGGAGGCAGTTTTTAGAACGACGATGGAATTCACAAAGGAATATGAACGTCTTCTTTTCAGTATGTCCGATTATGACGCTGAGTTTAGGCTAGTCGTTATACTACTTTCATGGAGAAAGAAACGTTAGGAATCAGCACATATGATCCATTGGCAAATACAACACGCTCTATCTGAAGGGTTCAGGGCTGACAACTAAAGCACTGTAAGAAAAAAAGGAAAAGGGAATAACAAAGGATTTTAAAAATGTTTATGTTGAATGTTTAATGCAAGGAATAAAATGATGAAGGTTGTATGCCGGCTCTGAATGAACAGATATCCAGGGCTGAGCTTCCTTGAGCTCTGTTGAAAACGCTCATAAGGAAAGTTTGTGGGGGGCCTATTATAAATTATTGACACATGGACACATTTCTGTGGAGCAAACTAACTATACAACAAATCCTTTGGTCGTATGCGTCGAGGCTACTGGTAAATAAATAAAAGGATCCTCCGTTGGCTGCCAAGGTCTTCCTTGCTGCCTGGTGTTGAATATAAATTAACACTAAGTAACTCTGGTATTAATGCGTGCCTGTTGGCAATGATGTCAAGTGTGCCAGAATCATATTGTGGTGTTGGAATTGAACAATGACAGGGAGCTTGGTAAAGCTTTTCAATATAGCCTACCGGAAAGAACTGTTAACATACTGACCTGGCTTTGATTTTCCAGAATGTTCCTGATCAACTTGTTTGTAACATGCACATCTGATGGTAAAATGTTCCGGTGCTGCGTGGCTATGGTAGGTCTGTTTGTATCTGAATCTCCCTCTATATATCGACCTATAGAGAGGCTGTGTTTATTTCTCTCAGTTTTGTGTTTAGACTTCTCACATGTGTAGGCACGTGTGTGTGTGTGTGTGTGTGTGTGTGTGTGTGTGTGTGTGTGTGTGTGTGTGTGTGTGTGTGTGTGTGTGTGTGTGTGTGTGTGTGTGTGTGTGTGTGTGTGTGTGTGTGTGTGTGTGTGTGTGTGTGTGTGTGTTTGCAAGTGTGCAATAGATGATAGAGCAAGCCAATTAAATTAATCAAGTTTCAAGATTTACAATGCTTGCCTTTGAGTCCTGAAGGTCTTAATTTTTCCCTTTTTCCCCCAGTAAATCAACCGCACAGCTAAAACCAAAATGGAAATGTCAGATCAGTTACTTTAGGAAGTGGAAAGAAAAAACATAAGCTTCTGGCCATCGAGCAGTGACACATCTCAATGTGCAGAACTCACTGTTTTGAACAGCCCCATATTCAACGGGCTGCCTGCAAGCAAATGAAAACGGAAAAAGATACGTGCGAAGCCCCCATAGGCGTAAACACATTGCATAATAGGTACTTTCTTCCGAATACTAACAGCCCCAGAAAAATGGCTTATTATTTCAGAGGTTTGAAGCGCATGGGGGTGAAATTCAGCCGAAGGTAAATAACATACCATTGCATGTGTAGCATTTGTACTATAAACGGAAATGGGACCGTACACTAAGAAACTGTCGGCACTCTCACAGGCTACCACTGCCAATATTGAAGGTCTCTTCAAGGTTAATCCGGAAAAAACTGCTATCTTTTGCCTTCAGGTCAGCGTAACCGAGGCGTGGCCAGGAGTCTAGCTGCTAACGGCACCTTGAAAATGTTCTATTCAAGGACAACTAAGTGTGTTTTAGTGTTAATTAAAACCGGGCTTCCCCAAATACCCATGTTCGCCAATGAGACGGAGACGTGAGTTTCCCCAAAAACAATTATAGTCATTGACAAGTAAATGCAGGATAAATCATATCAAAACAACAGGTGTTCACAGAGATGGCCGGCAAGTGGGCGACAACCGATTGACAGGGATGAAGCGAGTTCACAAGGCTACTCAGCTTTTGCACACCCAGGCCTATAAAGATCACACACACACACACACACACACACACACACACACACACACACACACACACACACACACACACACACACACACACACACACACACACACACACACACACACACACACACACACCAAAATAAGAAGCGGCACCTGCCTGGTATGGTGAGCCCTATGCAACCCCCTGTAAAGGGCAGGATGCCCCACTCAGCTCTCCCCGACTCCGGAGCCAAAACAAGTTATTATAAAGAAAAGGGGTTAGTGTTTTGAGGTGAAATTATAAAGACAAAATGAATAAAAGCAAAATCAAATCAAATTAAACGACCTAAACAAAGCAGCAGAGATCTAGGGGAAGGGGTATTTAACACATGCTTAGCCTCATAAATAGACACGGCCCACAGCTTAAACCTGGCATTATTAAGCCTACCTTGAGTCCCAGCAGCCGTACCCCTCACCTTCAATGAAGTAAAATTGACGTTTAACTTTCAGGTGTGTCGCGTCGCGTAAAGAACGAAGAGATTATCACAATGAGCCCAAATATCGGCATCACTTCCTGTGACATGGACGGCGCAGAGGGTCCTAGCAGCTAGCGAGCTAAATGTGCGGCTCATTAGAGAAGCATGTGTCTGTGATAGCATATATTCCCTCACTGTCCTGAGGGACACAAGCCTCGTGGTCGGAGGCATTGCAAAGGCTCTCTGCTATCTCCAACCACCAGGCTAGCACTTTGTGCCTTGGCCTCCTGTCAAACCCATGCAGAGAGTCACTTGATTTAAGGAATGAGAGGAGTTATTGAATAGAAGCCTTCTAATTAATCTGGCTTCTTTGCGTTGAGCGATCTTTTGCGGTACTCGGCTGTCACCCCGCATACAGCTCTTTCTATGTACAATATGGAGCAGGTAACTGGCTGTTCAAGGTTTCCGGATGCTTCCATTCAGAGGCAGTTTCCTTTGCCTGATTCAAAAAATTTAAAGAGGCTTTTCGTTCACAGTGTCTGTGTTTCTCTGGAGGTGGTACACATAGTACATTCAAACACAATTCAAGCACAGTGATACAGCAGCTGTAAGGACACCAAGTATAGTGCATAAAAAGTAGAAAATGGCCGGCCGTTACAGAAGAAATAAAGAAAATCGGCATCGAAAATGTTTAACACCTGTACATTCAAGTAATATTCATGAATTGGAATTTATTTGAATGATCCATCCTCTGGAGGTCATTTAACCTTTGCAGAGCTGCTCGATCACACACACTCTACTGTTTAACCCCCCCTCTACCGGTGGTTATGCAGGATTCGAGAGGAGCAGCTGAATTAACATGAAGGGGTTCTTTTCAAATGCCAAAGAGACAGGCCATCGCATGCTATACGGCCTCATTATGTAGAGTCAATAAGATGTTGTGACTCAAAGACCTCTCCTCACCCGGACAGAATACTTCCTCTTGTATTTGCTCTGAGTGTTGCTAAGCAGCTACCGAGGACAGTGATAGATAGCCTGGTGACAGGGAGAGGTGTCCACCGGCCTGCTCAGGGAAGCCCACCAGTCAACCCAGCCTCACAGAAAAGCGTTGTTCTCTGTCTCCCCACACTGCACGCCAAATAACGTGCTGAGCCTTCAAAACTAAAGTATGGAAAGCGATCAAGGTATTCTTATTCCTAGTATGTATGTGAATTGGTATGCTACTGGCATTTTGCTATCCCCTTTGGATTTCAATATGGAATACATCTCTATCTGCGCTCTCCGTCGAGCACCGAACAGCAAACTGAATAGTAAGCAATTGAAATAGTAACCAACTGTGGAAAACTGCAGTGCAGATGTACCACGCACCTGTTTAAACACAGTACAAGGCTTTAATTGAACTGAAGTGAATGATGAGAAGGATTACCTTTGAATGGAGGTAAATTGCACACACAAATCCATTTTGAAAAGGAAACATCATAATGTGTCATTAACGATGACGAGTGTGCTTGGGATTCTACCAGCAGGAACGCTTGTTCATTTGCCGTCATATTTCTTTGAGGGGGAACCCAACCTGTTGGCAACATCTTGAATGTTGTTCAAGAAATGTGTCAATTATAAGTAAGGTTTGGTCATTTGAATTGCAGCTCAATTGTCAGCAGATGATGCCACAACAACCTTTCACATCTGCAACACATACATGTGTAAATAGCATTGATCGTTTGTCTTGATACCTTAGTTTTTACATATTTCCCCTATTGTTTCTGTTTGAGGGTGACGTACAGTATGCTTCGGGGACGTGAACACAGAACTAAATCATCATGACTTCCGATTGTTCGCTCCACTGCTCCCCAACAGGAATTCAGGATTGGCTTTAAGCGACGGCTGAGTTTTATACGATCATTGTGATGACTTCAGTTATGATACCCTTGCCTGTTTCTTGTTTCCCATCTGAAAGCTCATATTTGTGAATGAGATAGGTCTTAAAAGATGTCTGCTCCTTGTAATTTGACAGCAAGTCTTTATCAAAGCTCTCTTCACAAAAGAAGCAGACTTTTGTGTCATTTGTCACAATAATTATGGGCTCTGAGCATCAGGGGGTTGAACACCACCAGTGTTGCTGTGTGCAGCAGTTTACAGATTCAATGAATGACCTTTTTCTTCCGGGAGGATCGCACCAAAACTGGAAGAATGATATTTATTGTTGTGACTGCTGCAGAAATTACGCATATATTAAAGGAAAGAAAGTTCATTTGCCGTCATATTTCTTTGAGGGGGAACCCAACCTGTTGGCAACATCTTGAATGTTGTTCAAGAAATGTGTCAATTATAAGTAGGTTGGTCATCTAATTAGAAATTGCAGACTCAATTGTCAGCAGATGATGCCACAACAACCTTTCACATCTGCAACACATACATGTGTAAATAGCATTGATCGTTTGTCTTGATACCTTAGTTTTTACATATTTCCCCTATTGTTTCTGTTTGAGGGTGACGTACAGTATGCTTCGGGGACGTGAACACAGAACTAAATCATCATGACTTCCGATTGTTCGCTCCACTGCTCCCCAACAGGAATTCAGGATTGGCTTTAAGCGACGGCTGAGTTTTATCGATCATTGTGATGACTTCAGTTATGATACCCTTGCCTGTTTCTTGTTTCCCATCTGAAAGCTCATATTTGTGAATGAGATAGGTCTTAAAAGATGTCTGCTCCTTGTAATTTGACAGCAAGTCTTTATCAAAGCTCTCTTCACAAAAGAAGCAGACTTTTGTGTCATTTGTCACAATAATTATGGGCTCTGAGCATCAGGGGGTTGAACACCACCAGTGTTGCTGTGTGCAGCAGTTTACAGATTCAATGAATGACCTTTTTTTTCCCGGGAGGATCGCACCAAAACTGGAAGAATGATATTTATTGTTGTGACTGCTGCAGAAATTACGCATATATTAAAGGAAAGAAAGTGTCACTAATAGAAAAATATGTGCTGAGATCTTGACAAACAATGAGGGATAAATAAACTCTCTAGTCTCTAATCTATTGCTTAAAGTAACATATTATCCTATTCTAAGAGAATAACTTCATAGAGAAGGCCAAGACCTGGGGCTCTAAAGACATCGATTTCCTTCTGAAAAATAGGAAGAAACTCTTTTGTAGGTGAAGGCACAAAGTGAATCAGTAATTGTGTGTGTGAGTGCCCCAAATTAAGTGTCTTATTCCACACCAATCCAGTGGTGTCTGTGTTAGGTGTTTTGACCCTTTTTTAGGATGTTACAGTAATGCACTGAAGTGTCCCTAATAGGCCTTTTACACATGCACCGAATGTCAGACAGTTTCCGGATCATGCACCCCGGAGGGGTTGTGTGTGTGAACAGAAGTGTCAGAAACCGCCCCTGCAGAGTTTATCCCACCAGGCCCCTAGTGTAAAGTCCGGTGAATCTGAGGGCCAGGGAATTCTC
The DNA here is from genome assembly GCA_900291075.1 of Melanogrammus aeglefinus. NCBI lineage: Eukaryota > Metazoa > Chordata > Actinopteri > Gadiformes > Gadidae > Melanogrammus > Melanogrammus aeglefinus. The sequence continues at coordinate 254,376 of OLKM01000408.1, read as the reverse complement.
AACGAGCAATGGGAGCACTGAATTTAGCTGCCACCTACTTTTCTCTTCTCGCTTGTATTTTGCGTTCAAACAGTTTTTCTGCTTTCCGTTCTTCTGGCTGTATTGCGGAAATTTACTAATAAATTCCGGATGGATATCAACGCAGAAATCATCATGGAGTTGGTAGCGTCACCCGCCATCTTGGATGTGTTGAAATCAAAACACTGCGACCTCCACTGCATACCTTTAATGTCTCGTCCTGTCTCCTACCAATCTGCCCGGACACCAGGTTTAGCCTTAAACTAAACAGAGTATGTCCAATATGTCTTAGTGGGACAGTTTTCATGAATTCATCGGTTGTAACTTCTGCCTTCTTCCTCACAAATGAGCCATTTTTACAAATGGGGACCTCATATAACTCTCTGTTCTAGGGTTCCTCAAACTTTGCAATGGCCTTGCCATGACTTTCTGTGTTTGAGGACTAATGTGTTATGCTCGGCACTGCTGCTTCTGTCTGGTTTGGGTTATTGTGCGCATCTTTCATTTATTGTTTGTTTTAATCTGCTTTTATTTTTTGTCCTTCATGATCAGCTGGAAAGATACAACCATGGAGCCAACACTACATTGGAAATATTCAAGATGCTTGAAACACACAAGCATCAGTTTATCTCCTCTGTACATCCCATCCATCAACATACGTCCGTTCTGATAAGAGCATTTGGGCGGCAGGGACACTGGGGTAGCGTTGGCATTCACTCCCCCAGCAGACACATTTATCCACAGCGATTGGCTAGTAAAATGTCCTTCAGATACATGGCACGTCCTTAGCGAGAAGGTAGGGGATAGGCCTCTTGCTAAATGGATACCGGAGGGGGGGGGGGGGGGGGTAGACTGTGTACATCGGGGTTCAGAACCCACCGCCTCTTACCTGGGTTTCCTCACCAGCCTGAAGCACTGATAGTTAGGGTTGCCGCAGGTATACGGTATTAACGGTGTTACCGGTGTTTTGAGGCCAACACTGATTACACCGGCAACACAGGGTTTTTTTTGGGGGGGGGGGGGTTTCAGGAGTGAAAAAATCATTCAGTAAAAATTAATAATATAATTATAATTAAGAAAATTAAAATGTGTAGAATAGGCCACAGTTCTGCTCTGTGCGAAAGAGAATTGGCGCGCCGAGTAAACAAACCCCGCAAAGCCCAATCCCTACGAGAGCTCGCCGCGCTACGGCACAGAGCTTTCGGCCGTGATATTATAGATAAAATTATATTATGCTATTATATATAGAACGTTATAAGACGCTGTCACCGAGAATTGGCGCGCTGCCAGACGCTGTCACCGAGTGTGACGCCTCGTGCCCACCGCCTCCGTCCGTGGGCTGATTCCCAGTGACTTTGAATGGGGACCCTAACTGATAGGCTATCCTCCTCTGACCGTACATCACAGAGGGCAGGGGGCGAGGGGGGGGGGGGGGATGCTGACCATGACCAGCGGCTCCTGGGGGGGGAAAAGGCAAGGGGGGAACGGCGACCGTGACACGGGTGAGGGAAGGGGGGGCGTGGGGTGGGGGTCATTGCCCATGGATCCATTATTATCCGGGGCAGATGAATGTGACAGGTTATTAATGAGGCGAACGCGCACCGCGTGCTCATTAGATAAGCATGAGGTCGGAGTCTCCTTCAATCAGCGCTCTCGGGTGCGACGGAGCCTCCGGTGGAGCGTAGGGAGACCCGGGCGCTGTCACGGTGCATCTCCCCTCGGCGGGGACCCTGGATAGCACAATATGGGATTCCTGTCATGTCTTGAGAAAATTATCGAGGGGTTTTAAACTTTGATCTGCGCCGAGAGGGGTCATTGGCGTCACGCGGTCACGGGGCAGTGCACTCTGGAGGGGCCTTGAGTGATTGATTTCGAGCTCAACCCTCCTCATCCTCACTATAGTATTTGGAGAAAAACTCCTGATGTTTCTATTAAAAGCCGAGGCTATGAATAGCACATGTACATGTGACGCATTGTTCACTCAAGAGATCTAAAAGGCTGGATGGCATTTCCATTTTGAGCTTTTATTGTGCCTGGGAAAATGCCTGGGAAAATGCTGGTGTTGCTTATTCATTTATATTCTCAGACTGTTTCTTATGAAAGTTTGAATCCTCAACCAGTAAAAGAGAATATGGTATGGATTTTGTTTTTTTGATATACGTTCAGAAAAGTTTTTAATTGTATGCAGCACTGAATGTGCTTGTTTGCATTGGGGATGGTCGCTGGCTTCCAACAGATTTGGCCGGGCCACAAATCAATCAATCAAATGTGTTTCATAGTCAGTAAATTTACGAGAGACTCAACAGCAACCAGAACACAAAGAAATATTAGACAATCACACATGCCTAATCATGACCTCACTTGTCTCTAGCGGTTATGAATGTAATTTGATGTAGAAGTCTGATCACACGTTTTGAGAGTTCAAGCTTTTTTTATTTGGCCGTGTTGCTCCAACTTAGGTTGTATATTTGCTTAAAAGCATCTGCTAAAAAAATGATAAAATGCATTTTAAATATGGAGCCAGATAAACATTTGCATTTTATTATCTATTCATAAAAACTTGGTTCTAGCTCATGTATTGCCAGGGCTTCCTCACCTATAAACTGCATCCAATGAATGCAGAAAATGCCTTGATTACACATTCATGGAAGATTTGACAAGATTTTGCTTTTGGAACACTTCACCGTCAAGCAGGAGATGTTCTTCCTGCGTCTCAGAGACGTGCTGCAAGTTCCTGGCGGTTCTTACTGGAGTGTTACTCCAATGATAAATATATGTCAAGTCATTTGCTGTGAGACCCAGCATGGTAGAGGCCTCAGGCTGGATACATCTCAGCTACAAAACGGAGAAAAATAGGCTTCATAATACGCGGTATAATATATTCAGACTCGATATCTCTCGGTTTTCCAAGGCTTCACAAACAAAATAAACAAAACCAAACAATCCGATCACATCCACAAAGATATCCATTTAGGCTCTCCATTATGACATTGTAAATCATTCTAGATTAAATTAGGTTGGGTTTTACCGCTGGTTTTTAGTATGAATCATCTACATTTGTCGGTTGGGCATAACAGGCTTTCATTGGGTTCTTGCTTGTTATTTGAATCCTAACAGAAACAGATCTGAGGTAAAATACCCTGCTGATTCCTCTGATCTGGAGGTCAGGTTGCACTGACCTTGTGCGACACGTATCAAGAGAAGGAAGAGGCAAAGGTACTAGCTCCGTGAGGGGTTGTCCTACTCGCCGGATTATTGGCTACTGGCCTCGAGGTCATCCATGCGGCTGTCTCCGTAGTATTGAGTAACGGAATGACAGCCTGTCAATCAGACTTCCATCTTGGTTGGGCATCTAAAAGGCTAAACTAAACGTCCGTAGCTTGAACACTTCAGTTGCAGAAAGCGTTCCAAGACCCGCTGTTCAGCGACTGAAACTGGCATTGGGCTGTTCCAATTGATCAGTCAAATCACGTGTAGAGTTCTGAATGCAACCAGATAACGCACAAAGTCATTTTGTTTGCGATTAATTTGGTTTGTAAAGCCTCACCGCTTGACTTAAATCCAACAGCGCTGTGATGTGGAGGTCAAATCATCTCAATTGAAACACTACAAAAAGGGGTCAAATATCTTCCTCGGCGTCACCGTGTGCTGATGTGGTGACAGATGGAGGGGAAAATCTCACATAAATACATGCAAAGCCTGGAACTAAGACCGCAAATTGTATCGGGCACGTGTCCACGATAGCCATCCTCTCGCTGACACAGGCATCTGCACCCACAAAGATAAAAGGCTGCAGTTCTGGAAGGGGATCCAAACTCTCTTCAGAAGGAGGAGGAGGAGGAGGAGCTCTTACTGGAGCTCTTGCTGGCGACCGCTTGACACAGATGAGCTCTGCCTCTCAGTCCCTTTCTGACAACCATTTGAGGGCCAAATCCCTAATCCTCTTCATCCAAAAGTTGCGATCGTTTTTCCTCTGTGCAGGGCCACGCAGAGTTCCATCAGCACTTCAGAACAAGGGGTTTCATATATATATATATATATATATATATATTATATATATATATATATATATATAGAGAGAGAGTGATTGAGTGTCCTATATTTTCTATATGCGCACACACACACACACACACATACACACACACATACATTCACACACACAGCACAACACACACACACACACACACATACATACACACACACTTGGCAGCGGGTCACATTTCAGGCAACACAGAGCACTGTCTCTACAGGCTCATGGGGTCCACGATGAAAAGACGAAATGGAGAGCAAAGCCTCCATGAAAGCTCAAAGCTCCATGGTCAGATGGCAAGCTGGCGTGGTCAGCTGGCTAGGAGGATACACAGAACCTGCTGACCAGATCACAAATTGTGAATCCCTCCACACTATGCAGAAAGTGTACATTCTATGCAGATATATTGTGTAAGATGGTTGTTAAAGATGGGAACAACCTACTTTTGCAACTGCACTGAATCAGTAGTGGAACCGAAACTGTTCACCGTGTGCATTGGTCATTCTCAAGTATGGATGCAGGAAATTGCAATAGTGGGTGACTTGGTGCTTTAATGTGATTACTTATTGGTCCATGCAATTATGCCATTCAGCAACAACCCATTTAGTGATTCCTTTATGGGCTGTGAGCACTAAGCGCCATCGGGGGTACCTGGATGTGTTGGAGCAATTTACTGGGTTGTGCTAGTCAAGTGTGAATAAATTCAGGAAAGTTGCCCGGGATAACGGACACCCTAAGGAAAATCGTAATCACTTAGCGGGTTGCAGGAGGAGGAACCAAACACCTATGGGAGCGATTGTGCATTTTCTTGTTTCTTACGATAGACGTGGACACCTTGAATCGTACATGTTTAAACTATGGCGCCCTCATCTGATCTTCACGTCTAGGAAGTACCGACAGTCCATAAACAACACACCAAAGAGATGATCCACCATAACCCCTTTCACTATCCAGTGTTCCGTTCACAGAACTCATCCAAATGTACATTTTAGATATTGATAATAGACCTGTAAATTAATTAAATAAAATTCTGAGAAATGCAGAAAAAAGGGGTAACAGATTTGAATTGACAAAAGTGATACTGTACCTAGCATTCTCATGCAACACTTTGCTATAAGAATGCCGATAAGGCTTTTGTCGAGGTGAAACATGAAGCATGGGAGCAGATGTAAAATTCTTTCTTCTACGAGCCCTACAGTGGTGACTGCAGTTTCCCACTTCTCATGCCAGGAAGACGGCTATAATAGATGGTGAAGCCAATTACTTCTTGAACACTATGCAATATTTATGCAACACTTAGCCACCGGTCTGGAGGTTAATATTTCATTCACAGATAAGACAGGAAGGCAAACCCAGAATAGAACTTCAAAGAAAATTGGTTAATGTACCCCTGCACCGTGTGCAATGCATTCTGGGTGATTCCAATGAACCAAGAACCAATAGCAGGGGGAAAAGGCCTGATTAATGAATACCATTTTTTCTTTTTTTGTCCCAGCATGCGTCTCTATGCACGGAATGTATGTGTGTGTGTGTGTGTGTGTGTGTGTGTGTGTGTGTGTGTGTGTGGTGTGTGTTGTGTGTTGTGTGTTGTGTGGTTGTGTGTGTGTGTGTGTGGTGTGTTGTGTGTGTGTGTGTGTGTGTGTGTGTGTGTGTGTGTGTGTGTGAGCCCACATGTATGTGTCTTTGTGTGGGCTACACTGGATACTGTATGTGTGTTCGAGACGAAAGCATTAGCTGGGGCATTGATCCTGTTTCCTACCTTCAGTGTCCGTAGGCGAAAGGAGGGCGAGCAGGAGGATAGATTAGTAGCTCAATAAACAATCTGCTATTGTCTGACTCGCGTTCTACTACACCACAATTAAGCACTCAGCAAGTGCTGCGACTGAGCACAGTGATATATCCCCAGAGTAATTTGGTTGAGGGAAAGTCAAGTGTGGCCAACTGTACAGTCTGTACAGCAAAAATACTCAAGAGTTTTCTTTGCATCAATTTTAGTTTTCTGTTTTTGTCAGCGGTAATTATATGTGATGCTAAGTGAGAGGGCTAGGACAGACCAATGTAAAGGCCCGGTATGGTACAGGCATCTTCTAGTGGTGACTGCATTCCGTTTACCGATACAAAACATCAAGCCATAGACTAAATTGTGTGCACTTTAAATAACTATTTTTCTTTGTTTGTTCACATTCATTCTCACACACAGTTAAATGTACTTTACTCAAATAAAGTGTGGGTGAAGTATAAAGTTCAGTTGACTAAATTAGAAAATGTTTAGGATATTTGCAGCCTCTGATTAAAGATGCAGATTCTTTGTATTTCCCACTTTCTAAACTGCGTCAGGCTCAGTGAAAGTTTCGATAGTGACTCCGTAATCATTAGCTGCAGGGGCCAATAAAAGGCCATTGGAGTTGTCCTTGAGTGCCCTGATAGTTTTCAGTGCTGTTAAAAGTTAAAAAGTAAGAGAAATATGTCTTACCCATCAATGCCTCGTCTGTTTTCTCATATATTTCTCTTGTTTCCTGAATGAATTGCAAAGGCCAAGAATCGCCTCAGGAATTCATTAGGAAGTAAGCCGTGTAAGCCGGTTGCAGATACTGAGAAAGTTTAGTCCTCATCCTAGCCGAAAAGTGGAAGCATATAATAGCAACACACACCCACACACCCACACCCACACACCCACACCCACACCCACACACACGTCTATAGACTTCCAATCAGCACCAAAACACACTTACACAGACTTCATTATCTGTATTCAGGCGACTCTCCTCCTGAAATGTGAGGTTTCAAGAGACCATGTTATTATAAGTAGGTTAATAGTTAAGCACAAACATTTAGATTTTTTTTAAATTAGAGTTTGAAGTGTAGAAGTTGCAGGTGCCTTTGACATTTTAGTTTGAAAATCCTCAGCTGTGATTTGTCAGGAAATTACAAATGTCATTTACATTAGGGCATGTCATGACCTAGCCGTGATGATTAATGACACGATACGTCAAAACATAGTAAAAATATATATTTTGGGTTATAATTCCAAGGGAGGGGAGAAGAGAGGGATTCTATAACTGTTGTTGATTTCATCAAATGCAGATGTGCAACAGCGTTCAGCCAAGCAAAGGCCGATGTCCAAATAATGAAGTAAAATCGAAATATAACCCGGTGTATAATACCTCCTGATTAGAGTATGCTTGAACGGTTCAAGGTAGCGTATAAACAGAATGAGCGGGTTAGATCAAGTCAAAGTCCCATCCGAGTAATCTTTCTACTATTATTTGTTATATTTTACACAGGAAATGCCCAAAAATCGAAAGTCAAGGGACACCATTTTGTGTTCTCTCTGCCAGTTTAATTGGCTGCCCTGTCATGTGTATTGTGTTCTTTCTTCCATTAAATGGCTGAAGTAATTTTAATCCAATAACAGTTGTGGCAGATTACATGGAGTTTGAAAGCTGTGGGCCCTGAAGGCTAAAGCCCTGGCTCCAGCCGATGCCTTTAGGAACACTAATAGCACATTTCTTTCCCCACTAAACTGAGAAATAGTGCTCCAATAAAACTTTGGCAGTAAATGTTTAGGCCAGGACACAACAGCCAATCATTTTTCCAAGAAACTCAATTATCAACAACCGTAGAGCAAATATACTATATATTCCTTGCAGGTGTGAATAAAAGTTGGAATAGCCTTAAGTGATTTATACGCTTATTATTTGGTAAAGTGACAGACTGATGTGTTTTTTCATGTGTAATTAGAGTCTATGGAATCACAGAAAGATTTGGCTTGTTCTTGTTATTCCTTATTCACACTCACTTTTATTTATGTTTGAAATACAAGGCTGTAGGTCGTGGTTATCCCCATCAGGCCTTTTCCTGTGGTGTATCATCCTATTATCGCTAAGGGATTACAACACTGAGCAAGCATAGCACGCTGCAAGATAGTGGATAGGGTGTTTAAGTCCATACCGAAAGTACCAACGTGTGTGAATTCATTCTAGGTCCCTTTCTGCCCTAAAAATGAGTTAATGGTCATTTCCCAGACATAAATCCTCTCTTGGACTCCAGATTTGTCCCATTCAGTCAAGCCGCAACTTGCCTCCTTCCCCCAACCCTTGTCTCACTGACTACCTGTGCCCACAACATCCGCAGTCTAGACCTTAATCAATTCCTCCCTGTCCCCAGGCTGAACCCGTACCAAATCATCTCTTTCCAAACCTGTACCTCTGCCATCATTTCCATCAACAACAACAACCCAAAATCCACAATCTCCAATCAACTCTATCTATATTCCTCCCTTCTAAAACCTCCATTCACCTCACGACTTTTCACTTCATCAAGACACAACTCCGACCAGTAAAGACGTGGTCCGCTCTTACATTTACCGCGTGGTTCAATTCTTATTTCGCTAAAAGCCTGCTGACAGTCACAAGGAGTCCATTTGTTCGGACGGTGCACTCCTAGGTGGGCTTCAGAGTTCAGACGAGTTCATCCTCTGCCCGCCATCTCAGGCATATCTTTAGCAAAACAAATGCTTTTCGACCTCCTGTCACCTTATAATAATGTTCAACCAAAATGCATTATCCCTTGCTGATTTGGTAATGATGCATACTAATCTGTAGTCACAATCGGGGCTGCAAGCCAAAATAAATTATGCTCCTTTCTGACCCCAATTCGGGTTATCTCAGGTTCGGCTTCGGCAATACAAATTACGCAGTAAATACGTGCAATTCATGCTCATTTTGAGACCACAGATAAAGAGGGAATAGTCATTATGGCCTCATGCTCCAATCATCAAATTATCGGCGGCACCAATTTAATACGGCATGGCAGTTGACCTCAAAAAGTTCAGCAGTAGGTACATCATAACATCGGTTCTGGTGTTCCTACACCTGGGTCGAAACCTTGATTCATTAAAAAAGAATCAAGGCGTGTTTTGGAAAAAAGTCCTTGTAGTGTTTAGCTTTGATTGTTCTGTGAGGCACCACGCAATACCTGGTGTCGAGGCAGGGCTGCTATGATAATCTACCCTCTGATGCTGAAGTCATGGGCAGCTAGAGCCATAGATGAATGCCAAAGGTTTGCCCACTGAAGTTTCATTCAACAGGGTTTGACATTTGAATGGATTGGCGTAATAGTTCATAAACATTGACTGACTGAGGCTGGTCATGTTAAAAAATAGACAAACTAACAAATATATGTCCTCATTTCTTTTAATTAAATTAAATATCTGCAAGACCATACAAATAATAAGAATACTAATACAATGTGTATGCTTAAGACTGAAAATGAAAATGAAGGCTTACCATAATGTATATATAAAATTGAATGATACATTGTCATTCACATTAATTGTGTAATTAAATCAGAGTTAATGTTTGAATATTTGAAATGGATATGTTACCACATGTTTTTATCCAAAGTGATAGTCCCTTTGATTCGTGTGCAACTAAACTTCGGCATACAAACCAATTTTCTACAGCCTCTCAACAACAATGCACCGAAACCTTGCCAAAATATGAATCAACATAATCCATTCTTCCCTGCCATAGGGGCCTTACGTTTCATTGCCCTTGGCTTGGAGGTTGGTCGACCCATGACCAGCTAAAGCCGCCATGGCTAAGTCTGTGACAGCCGGCTATTAAGAACAACCCTAACACATCGCCAGAGTTTTGTCCTTTGTCCCCAAGAAATTGATTAAATTACACTAATGAGCCCAGATCATCGGGTTAGCAGGTTACTGCCACAGGTAAAGTACACTTACACCTTTGAAATCCACAGCTTGGGGAGAAGTTTAAATCCATCCCAGTGGGTAAGAATCCATGGTCTCACAGTCTCCACGCAGAGACTAGAGGCTCTTCACAGAAGGGGCACTTTTATGCCAATTTAGTATTCACCGCATCTGGGGCCAAGGGGAGATTAATTCCTAGCATGAGGATTTATCTGCAAAGGCATGAAAGCAATCTCTTCTTTTAAATCTCAATAGCCATGGCAAAGAGAATGCCGGCCTTGCATCAAAGAAGGATGTTTGCTCGCTTGGCCATTTGCAGTCGCTTTGATTAAATCCACATCAAGCTCACATGTGATCTTTATATATTTTATTTGCTTGGTGCAACATTCTCCTCACTAACATCAAATCATCCTCGTATTGATCCAGTGAAACAATACGAGGAAATACACCTTCATTGAATACAACCAGACGCTATTGTTTGATTTTCATTAAAAGAAATTGGGGCAATTTGTTGCAATGGTATTTCGCTAAAGCCTTGTAAACATATGGAAGTCAGACTTCTGCATGGCCTTCAATGTTTACTTACACTTCTCTTTACTTTCCCACAGACTTTCCTTTCCAAGGAGAAGGAGGTCTCAGAGGAAGAGCAACAACAATAACTACAACAACAAACAATCATAACAATACACTGATTTGAAACATAAATTATATCACATAGGTTATACATTATATATTTACCTATATTTTGATGTATTTCAATATGTTTTTTATGGGATTTCATTTTGACATACCTGATTAAATAAAGCTTATTGCCACCCACGTAAATATCCATCCGTCATTTGTGTTTGCAAAGCAAACACAAATGACTTTGCAAAGCAAAGTGTGTTTTGCAGGACTTCCATGCGGATTGAATTGCTGTGGATCATATGGTCTACTATCATGGAAGACAGGTAAGAGAATAAGCATAGCAAAAAAATATAGTTTGAGCAAGCAAAGGAGACATTGCTGGGGGATTTTGCAAAGAAACAGAGAAAATAAAAGTCAGAAATAATTTATCTTCTGGAAAAGTAAACAATTCTTTCAGATTGCACCAGAAAATCAACTAAAACGGCCCTGCAAACGATCTATTGCAACTCGTATTTAAATCATTGCAATACCGTGTCATTAGTGAAGCATATTCAGCACTGAGGGAGGTAATAATGTTCCCATTCCCATTTTAAATGATGACAGAATAACTCCCCTCAAATATTTATTATACTACATGATTTAATTATCGTCAACGGTTACTGCTGCAGTTTTTTTCTGTCAGGCTCAGTGCAATCTCAGATACCCTTTGGAATAAAACACCATTAACTTAAGGCCTGCGTGGTGGCTGGCTGGCTGATTCATACTGTACCGTCCTCTTTTGCTGAGCTGATTATGTTCCTCTGTCTCTCCCCTCTCTCCTTCCATCCATCCCCTTCCCTGTCCCTCCCCGCCTCTCGCTCTTTCTGCCCCTCCCTCTCTCGCTCAGTCTCTCTCCCGGGCACAGTGGTCTGTCATCCCATCTTTTAGAGAGAATGGGTAATTATATAAACAGCTTTCAGCGAGGCAGGGATTAGGTCCCAGTGAAAGAGATGCAGTCGTGCACGCAGATATCACGTGCGCACCAACGTGCTTCAAGGGCCTGCCACGGAGCCAGAGAGATAGAGAGAACTGTCTGTGTGTTTCCTCTTTGTTTTTCCTTCCTTCCCTCCGTATACTTCTGTCCGGTCGATTCTTTCCCTGGATACTCTTAATTTCCCCCTCTTTCATCTTGTCTTTCCCTCTGTCCATTTCTATTTGTAGGTTCATCTATCGCTGTCATTTCTTTCTATGTTTTGTTCCATCTTTCTTTCACTTTATCCATCTATATATATTTTTTTCCTTGTCTGTTTATTTTCTTTCCGTTGCTAAGCCCTTCCCTGACAATCCGTGGTAAGAATCTGTTCCCTAACATCACGACTGAAGAAGGAACAAAACGACCACCAGGAAGGGAAAAATAAAAACCTGACAGATAGAGAGGAGCAACGTGCGGCGACCCACAGAGCAGGTTCAGGAGCCTGCTCAGCCTTCTCCTGCAGCGGGTTTAAATTCACAGACGGGAGTAAAGCGCTCAGCCCTGCCCCACTCAAAAGCAGGAGAACTCCTCGTCGAATGAAATGCACCCCCGGCACTAATACATATGCCATCTCTATAATGTGTGTGTTTGTGGGGTTGTGTGCTTTAATATATTGGCCTACTGGCTTGGGAAGACTTAGTTTTCCTTTGTGATTTCAACACAGAACAAAAAGGTTCACAGTTAAACTGATGTTACATGTTCGGATAAGTGTATTGCAATTCTTCTTGATGCCATTGAGTATCTAAAGCCAAAATCTAGTATGTAAGGATATTATTTTATTGTGTCTATTTTGTTTCTATCAACACAACCAGCATTACGGTCAACCTGTGCTACACAGCCACTTATTTGTTTGAAATAATGAAGTATTGAAGTATTGTTTGTTATAAGAATTAGCGAAAAACATGTTTGCCATTGCTTGAAATTAGGCTTTCATACATTGCTGATAACTATTGCAAAGGCTTTAAGATGACAACATAGCATTGCACCAAAGCAAAAGACACTATGAGTGTACAAAGATTTTACAAAGACAATTTGAAACTGAAGACCATCATTATCATTTGGGTCAATTAATTCCCTGGAAAGCCACCGTAGAAAACACTTAGACACAGCCTTCTTCTACTCAACTGGCTTGAATTGAAAGGTTTCTAAGCTTTTACCCTTTAAAGTCTTCCAAAGGCTAATGCTAGCATTTTGTCTGTTGCGGGTTTTTTCCAACTGTAGGTTTTGTCTAAGAGGTATAAATGACCAAGCAACCATTGGAACTCAATCAAAGTTGCTGAATCAGGTATACCAACTACTGGGTACTAAGAGTCTAGACATTACTCCAAGCCTTCCCCAGAGACAGACTAGCAGAAGGGTCTACATTCTACCCATCTGGCATCCTGCTCCTAATGCCCTGCATTGAAATTTACGGAAAGTTGCTTTGCTAAAAGAGTCGGCTAAGTTTCTAAATATTGTTGTGGAAATACAAATACAGAGAACACTTTGGCTGCCTTTGTAATGGTTGTACTGCGGAAAATACTGCAGATAAATATGAAAAATACATTCACAAGCATTTCAGCGTCTCTCTCCAAACTAAAGATTTAGAGAATCTTTACATACGGTTGCGTAAACATTTGTAATCATTCTCCCAAGGTAATGACTTTTATCTTGTCACCTGTGATTGCTTCAGCGCTTAAGCCACTAGCCTTGTCCTATTATTTTGGAACCACATCCTTGAGTTCACACAGTCCAAAGTCTAAAGCAATACTTGAAACATAAATGTTCCTTATTCCATTAAAATGTACATGTGCCTCGAAAATTTACAGCTCACAAATTGATAAATTGGCCCATCAGAGCTGGTTCACAGGATGACTGGGTATTGCCTTCACTTTGTTATTAGTAGGAGTTCTCCTCCTTCTTTGGAGAAAGATAACTCCCCTCTGAAATAGACTAGGCGTATTCCATGCTATATAACTGATATTTAAGGTGGCATCCATAAATCGACAGGTTAATAATTCATCCCCCTTTAAGCATGCATACTGCATTGCAACACAACCTTAATTAACCTTGTCAGAAACAGATCTGGGATCAGGTTTCCGGAGGCTTATGCATCCATAATGCACAGATGTCTGTTAAATCAAATTACTACACATAATCATTGCTTTAAATTACGGTATTTTAATGTTATGAACCAGTTACATTAAGTGCACAACCATAGTTGTTAAGTACAGAAAGTTTTCAGAGTAGTTTGAATCATGGGTGAGTCCATTCCGTTCATATTTGTGGGGGGTGAGTTTGGAGGTGTATTCGTTTATATTTATTTTTATTTTAAAGCTCATATGCAGTATTTTTTCATGTATGGCGAATAAATAAATGCCTATGCAAATGACTTCATTGTATTCATTAAAATAGCATTAAATATTAATAATGGTGATATAATACATTCATTGAACTGATTTCAGTTTTTAATGGCTCCCTCTTCTCTTTTCTCATTGTCCAATTTATTAGGTTTTTTATATGATGTATTTCTGAACAAATTATCAATTCTATTATGTCCTTTTTTTCCCCATGATATATCTTCAATGAAAAATACTAAGAAACATCATCCCATTATGTCTTTGATGTAACACCATTGATGTAAGTGTGTGGTCCAAACCCAAGCCTTGTATTCATCCAGAAACCCCTTCCTGTGGCTCAGTCGTACCATTTCATCCTCTTCTGAATCAGAGAAGATGGGAGTTTTTGGAGTACGGGGGGGAAAGGCGATAGAGAAAACCTGACAACAATTCTTCCTCATCGGGTGGAGTGCACCATCTGAAACACAATTCACGTAAAATCACAGCAAATAAGGCATAAATAAAACCAGAACAACCCACACTTCCACCGTGCGACATGAGCACGAACATCCAGTGCAACTGCTCTAATGAATCACAGAGACTGGGACAAAACCCCGATAAACACTCTCTACACTCTGAATCCCCCGATGGGGATGAATGATAAAGGCAGAACGTACTATTGCATTTAAGTCATTGCCTTGCCTCCCCTTTTCTCTTCGTTTAGTCCAGGTGGATACCTGCGACCTCACTGCAACAGGTGAAGATATTATCGCTCCACAAACAACAATTACCACCCGATGGTCGGCCATTCCGTGAATGGCTCTGTCAACGGATAATCCCGCCATTATCGCCGTCATTTGGCCGCCTGAATCAGTCGTTAGGGGCAGCGTTTATGAGTGGGTCTAAAGGGCAATCTGATAGGGGCCAAATAGGGCCCCTCGCAATGCAAAGAAGGCATGTGCCCGGCGGCAAGACACCAGTATCTTACTCCAATTTATTTAGCAATCTTTAAATTAAATTGTCAACTATTGTTCCAGCTGCCCAACCACAAGGTATATATATATATATATATATATATATATATATATATATATTATATATATATATATATATATATATATATATATATATATATATATATATATATATATATATATATATATATAACTGTCACACAAAGACAAAGAGTAAGCTTCAGGGACACATCAAGACTTGAGGAAATGTCACCGAATGACAATGACTCAAAAAGCAAAGTTAAGTAATGTAAGTGTCAGAAATAAGTTGGCACTGGGATTTGACACAAACAAACACACAAGATTGATTTTAGCATCTATTTTACAAGCTGGAATAGTCTTTATTTTAGTTGGCTTGGATTAAAGTCCTATGAAATAACACCAAACATATGCCTACTCTATCAACAGGCAAAAAAGTCTCATAATATTAATGGGGCAGGATAGCCTTGTGGTTTTAGGTTGTTTGAGGACCAGCCTAAAGGTTTGGATTTGAACTCCAATATCAACAGACCTGTAGTCATAAATAAACTGTGGAAGAGTCTTGAATGGAACTGAAGGTTGGCTTGCTGTACATTGTTTCCCATGTTACCAGCTGCTTACTAAAGAAATCAATAATTTAACACAATTAGCACAACAAACATTGATTTTACCCTTAAATCTTTTTTCTTATTGCTTCCACAAGAAAATCTGTCATTCATAGCGGTTGTCTGCTCCGCAGAGATAACAGACCGAATGCAGTAATCTACCAATCACAATCGGGTATCCAACAAAGCCTTGTAATAATGACACGTATCTAAAAGCATTGACTGTTTGTTGCTTTGGATAAAAGTGTCTATGAATACATAACTCTAATAATAGCAAGCAAGCAGGCGTCACACTTGCCCACCGCCTCACAGTGTGTAGTCCGCTCCTTCTCTGCCAGACCAGAGGTTGATCATGGCACAAAACACAATATATTAGACGTGACAAGTGAAGCCCCATGGATTGCTGCAGCAAGCCTGGCTCTGTGTAGGCCTCTCTGGGTGCTCTGGTTTTAGTATCTACCTGTAAAGACTGGTAAGAGACCTTTGCTCATTAAACCATTCTACCGAATCATTGTAACCCAGCCTTGAGGTCAGCAGTTCACTAAGCTCACTTAAGTGTGTTGTGATGTTGTGCGACGAAGCAGATTCGAGATTCAAGGGTTGCAGGAACTTTCAGTCGTAAAAATGGGGTCAGAGCCATAAAATGTTCTATGTCGTGATTTAAATTGATATTCATGTTGAACGATAATTATCACTCACACAATATATTATATGACGTCTGGCATTTTCGGTTTTTGGAGACTGGAGATAAAAAGATGATTTATACTTTGACATGCTGCAAACACTTTGCCACATTTTGAAATTAATTATGGTTTTTAATTATTAAAAACAATAATAGAATCATTTTTCTGTAAATAGATTTTAAAGGGTAATTTAACCCATGAAGACTTGTTATTAATAAGTTTTAGATTCTAGCCCTTAAAAATAGTACGTAGCATTGTGTAGCATCTTATTAAATCTTTGTTGTGAGTGGGGAATGTGTTAACGTAGTAAGTGTAAGTGCTTGGCACTTGTTTCTAGGAACATCTTAACTGTAGCAACAGCGAAATATCGTTGTCCTTCTTTCTTTTGACAAATGTACTTTTTGTAAGTTGCTTTAGATAAAAGTGTCTGCTTAACGCCCTAAATGTTGTCAATGTAGATTCACACGATGCTAAGCCAGCATGCATACTGTCACTGACCAGAAAGGGTTCTTACTGGTTGAACCATGAAAAAGGTGGGTCGGCTTAGCTCAGAGCAGTTGTTCTGTAACCGAAAGGTTGCAAGTTCGATCCCCAGCTCCTCCTAGCTGAGTGTCGATGTGTCCCTGAGCAAGACAAGAGCTGGCTGTCGCCTTGCATGGTTGACTCTGCCGTCGGTGTGTCTCTGTGTGTATTAACTGATGTAAGTCGCCTGGATAAAAGCATCTGCTAAATGCCTAAATGTAAACGTCTCCAAGTACTCACACTAGCTTCTTCACTACACGTGAAGAGCAATGAGTAGCTTTCCTCAGAGCACTGTTGCTCCTTAACACAGCAATTATTGCTGCTGCAATGTAAATATCAGGGGAACTTTAGCAACTTTGCTGCCTATTTCTGCTTATTTTCGGTAGACCTTCTGGGATCAGTCCAGTGCCTGCGGCTGGACGCCGCTCCTCCCGTCTGCAGCCCAACGGGTCGTGATCAAAGCCCCCTCGACACCTCATGAACAGGCTGTCAAAAGGATGTACCTTGATTTGCTCTGTCATTTTATCCATCTGTCTCTCGATCTCCCGGGCGGCGCACTCAATAAATTAATTACATTCAGTCTGTGAAGTCAATCGGCTGAGTGGGGCGGACTGGTTGACCTGTCTTCGGCTGTCTCAACGCGGCGCCTTCAATTCCCCCAGACATTTACCGCCGTGATCAAACTTGCCGGTGCTTCAAAGTAGGAACAAACCGGACAAAACAGTTGATTCTCTCGCCGTCGCTCCCTCTTCTGCAGCTGTGGTTGTGTTCCTTTTTGTCTGGGAAACAAAACCTTTAAATGGGTTTCCCTGTCGAGGCACACATTGGACGTTTCAACCTCCTCGGCCACTAAGCCCTCTGAATGGATTCAAAAAAGTTTCATTGCAGTCAGGACAAACAAGAAACCAACAGAGATGATGGGATTTTAAGCTGTACCTTGAAAAAATTGATTCATGTATTTATTTTGAATTAACTGCCAGTCAACAGTCAGATAAGACAAGTTAAGGTAAGATGTATTAGAAAATATGAACATTCAATTTCCTGTAAGTCAACAGCACTGGCATATTACTTCAGTAATCTTACTCACAAACAATAATGTCGAAGCATCAAATAGACTTTACCTAAACAGGTAAACACATAAGCAACAGTTGCATTCATTGATTCACTTGAACAAATATTTTAACAGAACAAGTTGCATTGTCTTGCTATTGCTCGTGATCAATCAAAACAATTGCTCCAGTACGACTAAAACTAAGTACAACATTTGGGTTTTGAATTCAATTGGTTTCATAGATGGAGCGCATGAATGAGTTAACTACTCGACAATGTGATTGGAAGCATTGGTAAATAAAGAACTACGAGTGATCACAGGCCAGCGACAACGCTGTGTTATCGAACGATTTACGGAAGGCACATAACTAATTCTGTTTTACCGCCGTGCTACTAAGATTGAGCTGTGGCCATCAAGTAGTAAATTGAGGACTTTAGGTGTGGAGTAGACCTTCCTTGGATCTGGTCGCAGAATTGAATATACATATGTGTGTGGGTGCGTGGTTGTGTGCGTGCGTGCGTGCGTGCGTGGGTGGGAGGGGGGGGAGCCTAGAGGGTACCGGCTACTCTGAGCTGAAAAGATACCGGTTCTGATCCCTGATGTCCACATATATGCAACATCCTTGAGTATCCTTATCAACATGGATTTTAGTCATGCAATAGCATCTTATGCTATGCAGCTTTTTTTTTTTACCATGAGATGGAGCTGATTCAGCAACATCAGGATTACGCCAGAATCCTTCCAGGCTTCAGGTGATGCGCTTGCGGCCGAACCGCGGTGGCTTGGACTAATCAGCGTCCTGGGAGGAACTGCTTGATATACCTGATAGACCCTGATGGACAGATGGTTCATCCAATCATCTGCCAAGTAATTTGCCTGCCCTTTTTTCAACCAGTTTCCAAGGAGGACTTTCCAGATGGTTCGGTGTAAGACACCGTCTGGCGCGTCAGGTTAATTCATTTTAGCTTTGGTTACAAATATACCTTCTGTAGATTACTGATTGAGATTGATACACCAACAGGCACTGGTGATGACATGCTGACAACCGCAGCAAATTAACTTTGTAAGACAAAAAATAATCAGTCGTACACAGCCACAAAACATCCACTTGATCTCAAATGAGCCTAGCTAATTTTAGATCTGCATTATCCCGCCGATAACCCTCAATAGAGCGTGAATCCAAAACACCCAAGAGGATGATGGGAGAGTGGCAGAGTGAAGCCATGGTGACCGTGCAGGCCGGCAGCATGGCAGACTGTGAGATGAGACTCATTCAACATGGAGGCCTCCTCGACATGGGTCCTTCCTCGTTGTTATCAGCCTGGCTGTGCACCCCCCCAGCCCCCCGGGCCTCAAACAACAGGTTCCCCTTTGCACTTTCCCCAAAAACCATTCCAAACACATAACGCCAGATGCCGAAACCTAGCATTGATATCAAACGCCCACCACTTTTTTTGTTGTGACAGAATATCGTAGCGGTTGGGGTGTTCGCTTGGAGCCAAAAGGTGCTGGATTCAATCCCCGTTGGCCTCAGCCTAGCCCGAAGCCGTGCTCCAGCACAACGCCGCCCTCTCCCCCGCCGGCTCGTGGGCTGTCTGATTTCACTGTGAGTCGCTTCGGATAAAAGCGAAAATATTGAAATGGTAAACAGCCACAGCAAGAAAGACAGGGGACTCCCTTCAACAGAAGGGAGTGTTGTCAATCGTAGTAGTTGGGGGGGGGGGGGGGGGGGGGGGATTGCTACAATTCCGAGGTGTGATTTCTGAATCCCTCCTCAGGGAATAAGCGCGGTGCAGAGAGGCTCGCAGCGTGTGAAGACTCCCACCGGGAACACCTGAGCAGAATTAAAAGCAGGCAGGTGGGTGGGTGGGGGGGTGGGGGGTGGGGTGGGTGTGACCGGGGGGGTTAACATAGAAGCCGGGCCTGAGCTCTCCATCAAACACGAGAGGTACGGTGAGGAACGCCAGAGGAACGGGGGTGTGAGGAATGCAAAACGAGGACTTAGCATTCCGACACCATCTCATTCACCGGAATCATATCAAAAGGTTCCCCCAGTGCCACGATAATATGTCTGTGTGTGCGTGTGCCTGTGCCTGTGCCTGTGCCTGTGCCTGTGTGTGTGTGCCTGTGTGTGTGTGCCTGTGTGTGTGTGCCTGTGTGTGTGTGCCTGTGTGTGTGTGTGCCTGTGTGTGTGTGCGTGTCCCCTTTTGTGAACTGAAAAGCCCTCTAAAACAAGTCCCGCGAGGGGAAATGATTAAAACATTAGGAATTTTGGAGGTGAGCAACAAGTTCAGGCTGAGGGAACATTTGGATTCAGTTGTCGACAGCACAGTATACCACACAACACAAGTGTTTGTTTGCTTCAACCTGTCCACAAGACGTGGGGTTAGTTCCTTTACTATTTCAGGACTATTTAAAGTTTTATAAATAAGTAAAAGAACATTTTATAAATGAATGGCATTACATTAGAGAGGGCAAATGTTAATCAGAAATGTTTCTTCTGGCCATGATATTAAGAGCTATTAAAGTGTGTTTTGAGTGCAAACACAACCATATGACTGCAATGCCGTGTCAATCATATGCAGTTTATCCGTGTCTACTTCTCTCCTAAAATAAAAAATGGGTCGAATATTGTGGCCGCTAGACTTTAACAACAAACAGCCATCAATACTTTGAATGTAATAACCCAACTTTCACCGCAACAATTCCATGTAGGTCCTTTACTAACTCCATGCATGTCATTTTTATTTGTGCTACAATAGCATGAAATGAGGCAGTGAAAATTCAAACAGAGGTTCTCTGTTTTCTCATATATTAGGTCTAAAATGTGAATGCAGCCGAAGAAAAATGAAATTTCATGAAAATGAGTGAACGGAAAATGGCCACACTGATCTTACGGTCATGAATATGTTCCCTTCTCGTCGCCAAGAACACGTTGGTTCAGTAATTAAATGCCGTTGCACTGAAAGTTTGTGTCAGAAGCTGTACGACAGTATGTGGCAATTCAAGCAAGAATGGCTTCCAGAATAACTACAGTTTACACACACACATGAGTACGTTTATCTATGTTGTTATTTTAAAACATTTGCAGTTATAACAATTATAAAATATGATCTTGAGTTGACGTTGGACACAGAACAATGAGCATAGAGGATATTAAAAAAGTGTAAAAGGATTTGTTATTCATTAATAGTATGTGTTTTTCTTCATGCTGAAATAATTGTTTACATTTATTAATTAATAATAAATAAAACTGACAGGGGTCGAACCGAATTGACTTTGTTCTCTCCCGTCTACTCTTCACCTTCCTACGACAAAATGCTTGTACAACATTTTGGGACAATCACGAAATAAATTTAAAAAAGAGAAAAGGAAAATAAATCCAGCTCATGTCATGTTTATGCTCGTGATTTATGTTTTAATGTATTTCCCGGACTCCGGCCCTGATTTAAGGCAGTGGTGGTGAAACCACCATCATCCTACACTACCACCCCACCACTGGTCGCTTGTTACGCGGCTATATTCCATTTCAGGAGCTATACGGCAATGAAATACAGCAGGAAGGACAGGTCCTGCTGTGACCCCCCCCCCCCCCTGAATCATCTTCCCGGAGGTGAATTATTCAGTAACAACAAGGAGGTGAAGAGCACAGCAACATGGGAAAAGTTGTCCGAAAAATGAGCAGTGTGGGTGGAGCATTAGATCATCCAGGCTGATCGTTTTAGTGCCGAGCGCACGACCCTGGGATATCCAGCGTTAAGAGTCCCCCGCTGGTGTGAATTACAACCGCGTAGGTGCAGCCGGCCGCCCACCGCAGACAATATAAACGGCTGATTGTATTTATAAAAAAAGAACCTGAGTGATGCAAAGCTCATCTCTGAACAAGGCTTAGTAAGCCCAGCACCAGGACCGCGTGTGTGGGCGTGGGGGCTGATTTACACAGCTCTTGTTTGTTTGGTTGTTTGCTTGTTTGTTTGGTCGGCCTGTGTGGGATTGCCTGTCTGAAATCCGTGCATCTGTCCTTGTGAGGGATTGTGTGGTCCATATCTTACAGTGCACTGATTTGGGGCTGGTTACGAGTAAACAAGAGGACAGTTATGATGGACGGTTACCCTAACCCTAAGATACATTTTAACCATCACATGTTAAGGCACTTAGCAGGCCTTCTGCGTACACTTCGTTTTTTAAAAAAAAAAATGTACTAGACTCTTCTTGCCTAGAACTATGATGACACTTTTACACCACAAGAAAAAACACAGCTCAACACAACACTGAATCTGCTCCACAAAAACTCAATGTACAACTGTGCATTCACGCCGCCTGTAAACATTGGAGACAAGGAGACTGTCATTTGAGAATTGGCGCAGAGCTCAACGTCATTTTGCATAGGAGTAGCGATGGGGGACAAGCGACCGCCTACTGAACAATTTTGCTGATTGATCGCTTGCCTTGTATTATATCGTTCTTCTGCGTATACCGTTGCCTTGTTCGTTTATGGAGCCATAGCTTAAATGAATGAATGAATGATTATGCAGAGGCAGATTTAAGAGCTGTACCGTATTTCCCTGTGCAATTCAAATTCCCCTTTGCTCCTGGTTTCGGTAATATCCATAAGTCGTAAGAATTCACTTAGTTCAACATAGTGTGAATTCTTTGTGAGTTTTTGGCTACACAACATTTTAAAGTGTTATCACATCATTTTTGTAGTAGTAGTAGCAGCAGTAGTTGTAGTAGTCGTTGGAGTAGTTGTAAAAGTGGTCGTAGTAGAAGAGTAGTTTTAGTAGTAGGAGTAGGAGTAGCAGCAGCCGCAGCACCGGTTAGTGGGGAGGCGAAACATAGTTCAGCATGCCAGTAATCCCTGTGTGGCTTTTCTGCAGGACATCAAATTAATGGAGAGAGATGAGCTGGTCACCACACACACACACACACACACACACACACACACACACACACACACACACACACACACACACACACACACACACACACACACACACACACACACACACACACACACACCCCTGCAGGCAAATGGGCCCCAAATCCCAGTCCCCGCAACACGCTAACTTCATGCTGGCTTCGCTTATTTAGGAGCCCTCTCAGCCGACTCCCCCCCCCCTTTCTCCTCCACATCCATGAGGGCTATATCCATCCCATCAGGACCGCAGAGCTCCTCAGGGCTCTGCTCCCCCTCTTTCCCAGCATTCCACTCCCCATCCCTGCGCAGAAACCGCCGGTATCTGTCTCTTGCAGTCACTGGTTTGTCATTCCAGAGGAGCATGGCTGTGACCGAGAGGAATCATCACGTTCGGCTGTCCTCGGATCCCTTCAAGAGGTCAGAGCCCTCTACAGGGCCGTGAATCATTTCCCGTCAGAAACAACGCCACAGCGCCCTTGTGGACATCATGGCGTGAGCCATGTGTCGCCTGTTGGACGATGGTATCTTGTGTTTTTATCATTTATTATATTTGTGTTCAGTTTTTCACATTTGAATTAGCTGGTGTCTAAGGTTGTGTTAAGGCCAAATGGCGTTTGCAAATCTTTTACACACAGTCAGAGGTGGGAAGAAACCTCTTGAACATTTATACTGTACTTATATGATTCAACATGTAGTGGACGAGTTTGGACTTTTACTAAGTAGGTTTTAGGATAAAAACCTGAACTTTTACATCACAGAATAAAAAATAAAAAGATTTATTCTTGGCATCAGATCATGCACCACGTATTTTTGAAAGACCACTTCAACCCCTTCAGACCCTAGGGGGAAGACATGCAATCCCTTGATTTACCAATTCCTACATTATAACCGCAATTGGCTGCCTGTCACCCAAACCAAATTTGAACTGCTAACACCACAAGATCAAATACTCAACGAGCACTTTTCAAAAGAGAAACTTGTGGAAACTTTTGGACTGGATAACTTTAGAGATGCTAATGACTTGTCAGTTTGGAAGGGGAAGTAAGATAACTGGGGCTGAATCGACACAGGCACCTTCTACAGTACATTGAAAAATAAAACTGATTTTGAATTGAATATCTGAGACCATTATTAATTATTAATCGTTCGTAAAGATTACCAATCTGACGGATGGTTTTCATTAGAGGACTTTCATGGGTGTTAAAAGACAGCCTCAGATTATTCCCTGGTAAAAAGCTTCAAAAGCTTTCATCATTTCAACTTCTATATCCAACTAGTAAGTTAAACAAAGGATCCCTTCTCTGTATGATGTGCGTCTGATTACCCTTGTATTCACTCTCGATTCTCACACACACACACACACACACACACACACACACACACACACACACACACACACACACCACACACACACACACACACACACACACACACACACACACACACACACACACACACACACACACACACACCTTTCCTGTGTCACTAATGTTTTGACATCCTTTGGCCTTTGAAACCTTCCTCTCCAGTCCACTGCCAGTTCTCTCTCTGCCACGGTTCTTTCTTTCTCCGGTGGAGTTGGAGCAGTGTGCAGCAGAGGAGATGACAGTAACACTAACACAGACCTCATCTTGCTTACGTTTCACCTCTCCACACACACTCGCGCACACACACACACGCGCGCACACACGCACACATGCACATGCGCACAGAGATACACACATACACACACACACACACACACACACAGAGACACTCGCACATGCACACACACTCACAGGCACGCACTGCGCACAAAAACACTAACACTTAGCCACTTCAGGGTAAGGGATGGATAGAAATAGAACGAAGAGAATATAGCAATAAGAAGGATAATGTTCTTCTGACAAGGGGGGGTTCATCAGCAAGGGGGTTCATGTTTATACATGGACCAGACAGGACTCTGTATAGTCGTTAGGCCCCTCGTATGTGGTATGTTGGTTGTTAGATCTTTTCATTTCGCAGACACGTTCATCCGAATCCACTGACAGTGAACACTGGATACTAGATAAGGCATGACATATTTAGGTGCATCATTAAGGAGCAAGTAGGGGTTAGGTATCTTGAAGGAAAGACTGCAAACTCTGAAGTTCACACCCAGATCCTTTAAGTGTAATTCCGGCGCAAATTGAACCCAGGGTCTTTGTTTTGGCATGAAACCCATCAAATAAGCCCTCCAGATACCTTTTCATTGAAAATCGAGTATTACAGTTTGCCCGGCGCAATGTTGGGCGTCCATGTTATTGGCTTGGGGCATTGAGTTTCGCTTCCAAATCGGCATTTTTGAACCACTTATATTGTTAAAAATAGCACCAAAACTCTGCAGTAGCATGACTAAGGTCCCTACACATAAAACGAAGTACACAAACAACTTAGTGGACTGGTAGGTCCGTGTTTACAGGAAGTCCACACAAGTCCATTGCCGAATGCAATTAATCGAGGTTAGCCCACCGGGACAACTCACAAGGTCATCTTTCACTTTCAAGTTAGGGCTTCTACTTATAACTTTGTTTCCTGACGCATCCTCCCTCACACCAATTGTGAACAATCATATATAACACGACAAATAAGCAAACAACTTTACCCCAAGTCTATCTGTAGTCACTTGCTGCACTCGTGGAATAGCATTCTTCTTCAATGACACTTTATTTTGGTTCTTTGGGTCAGCAGCTCTTTTAGGAATGATGAAGTCATTCTTATCGAAATGAGCACTGCAGACACGGTGATCCTTCTGCGTCAGCATCTTGTTTGGCGTCTCAATGTCCATATTCAACAGCAACAACAACAACAACAACAACAAGCCACTGGTCTACCAGAGATCGGTCATTATACCGCAATGGCAGACTCTATGGAAAGTTTCTGGGGTGTAACTTTTCATTTGTTTTCCGAAAGCCGGGGAAAACACAAACCATCTCTCTCTCTTGAAGCTGTAGATGGGTGGTCTTCTCCGGGGCTTGAGCTGTCCTTCACTTATATGCGATAATCACGTGTGCCGTGTGTCTTCTGTCAACAACGTGCCATGCTTGACTGTAGCGAACAGATATTTTCTAACTGTAACCTACATATGCAAGTCCTTTAATTTACGTGTCAACACTTGCTATATATTATTTATGAATATTAATTATATTAATTATGAATTCCAAAACTTTCCTCCTTGAACTGAACTCTGGCGCATTCGGCAATTGACTTGTGTGGACTTCCTGTAAACAGGGGCCTACCAGTAATGCTTGTTTGACTGTCTTTTTAAATAAACTCTGGGATTGCAAACCAAGTTGTTGGTGCTTTGTTTTATGTGTAGGGACCCTAGTCATGCTACTGCAGAGGTTTGGTGCTATTTTTAGCAATATTAAAAAGCCGATTTGGAAGCAAAACTCAATGCCCCAAGTCAATAACATGGACTCCAAACATTGCGCCTGGAGGGCTTATTTGATGGATTTTTATGCCAAAACAAAGACCCTGGGTTCAATTTGCGCCTGGAATTACACTTTCAACTCGTGTCAAAAAAGCTATAGGTATATGCAGTATGCTTATGTGCACTTATTGCATTTACATTGATGGCTCTGAGGAGCTATAGTCTGTCTCTTTGGGTTTATGGAACTGGCTTTCTCCAGTACCTTATCCAGCGGTATATATATATATATATAGTATATATACATATACGTATATAATTATAAACGGTGCTCATTTCAGCGTGCGCCAAGTCCATCAGCAGATCATTAAATCCATAGTATTATTTCCATAATATAGGATAATAGTAAAAACTGTCCCTAACCAATAGATACAAAAAAAATAATAATAATTAAGACCATTTAGTTATTATATAACCCATATCAGCAGTGTGGCCCCTGTTATACTCTCATTAAAACCAATCTCTCGCGTGTTTCCAAATGTAAAACTGACTATGGCCTCAATTCTGCGCTATAGTGGAGCTATCTTAATAATGAAAGACAACCCCCCCCCCCCCCCCGGCTCCCCCGAGAGAAACACCTCCACCACCTTGATTAATTAATCTCCACCCATTAATGGGAGGGGTCTCTCGAGACTCCCAGCGATGTACGGCCTTCCTGATGGGAATGGTTGATTACAGGTTACCTCACGCCCATAAGGCCTGGATAGGGGAGAGCTGATTGAGGGGGCGAGGGGGGGCAGGGGGGGGGGGGGGTACCTTTAGGGGAATTGTAATTAAGAGCCTCATTAATGTCCTGTGATTACATTGAGATTGATATGAAACAGGGTCTCGTTGGGAATTGCTTCCTTTTTTTTTTGTGCGTGCTTGTTCCATGTGTATCGGCACCTCAATCTTGAGTGCGGCAATTATGTTAATTCCTTACAGTCGGGGATGGAATGTTCATTTCTGCCGTTTGGCCCGTCTCTTCGCCCCCCGCCCCCCCCCCCCCCCCCCCCCCACCCCCTCGCTCGCTCTCAAAATACTAGGGGTTGACGGTAAACATTTGGAAGTTTTATGAGCACATCTGTGTGTGCGCGCAGAAAAGATTGGATCACTCCGAGATATTATCTCATTTTGATGTTTTTTTTTTTCAAACCTGCGCTCTTAATTTGACATCACACCTTTTTTTGCCATCCGCTGTTTCCGGCTGCACCCTGGCAAGCACACCGAATTCTAGCAGTTAAAGACAGATGCAAAAGCTAATCCCACCTGCCAGTTGACATAGGTGGCTCCTCATTAGGTTTCTGTCATCGAGCCAAAAACCCTCATCCATTTCCCTGAACACATCCAGAGGTGTAATTCTGGCTTTGCCGTACAGCCATGGAAGAACCATGTCTCCATCTTTTTTTGCAAGCTGCTACATCTCGAGAGACTGTAGCTCATCCAAAACACAAGGTGCTGCAGAATGGAGATACAGCGCACACACACACACACACACAACACACACACACACACACACACACACACACACACACACACACACACACACACCACACACACACACACACACACACACACACACACACACACACAGCGAGACAAACAATGATTGATTACCAGGACACCCTGTGTTCTTCAGTAAACCAAACTAAAAGTATCACAACAAATCAACAGTTTTAATTTGAAATAAAAATGACAAACAAAAGTAACGACTTGGTCTTGACATGAGCAATGTCCCAGACAAAGGTGAAGCGACATTGGGTTCAAAATAAACAATCTTCCAATTCCCTGATGCTTCTATCACTTTTGTTTATCAAATATTGCAGCACCCTGAGTTGCAGAGGAGGTCGTAATTGTTTTTCAGAAACCTCAGTTCTCTCAAAAGGATTCTTTTTGTAAACCTGTTTTCGAAAAGGAGAAATGTGGGTTTAGCAGGTCAGTTGTTCAGCAGACTGAACCTTCTACATAGTGCCTCCTATTGTACGATATGATAATGTGTAACTCATTCATAGCTTGATCATTCAAATAATTAATTAAATGAATGAATTCAGGAAAACCACTGTCAAATAGAACTATCGATTAGAGGATACCTTGCAATAAACAATATGCTCAAAGTGCAACAAAATATATTTTTAATTTCATCTGACTAACCCTCACCCATAAATTTCATTGATAGCAAAACAAAAAAAATATTAGATGAAGGTCATTACACCTCCAACCATTGTAAATTCACTGTGGTATAAGCAGAATCAACCACTAGCTGCATTCTCTCGACTCGGCTGCATCTCCTTTGCCCAAGTACAATTGTTTTTTCACTAACTAAAGGTGGATTCATACCTAGGGATCCAGGACGAAGTCGGTCCGTCCGTACCAAACGTCGGTCCGTCCGTACCAAACCGGTCCGTCCATACCAAACCGTACCGGGACTTCATACCTCCGTCCGGTTTCAGCGTTGTTATGGATGTTACGCAACACATCCTCTAGAGGGCAGTGAATGTCGTGTCGCAAATTTACCGGCATCGACAATCACAAACACGGCATAGTTTAGAGGAGTTGATTCTTTTTTTTGTGTCATCCAAAATTTGCAAATTTTACTTCTGACTCTAAACTAATCGCCTCAATTTCCGTTAGTATTGCTCCGTTTCTCACGGAGCACTCCGGATTCCTAAATTCAGAGGCGACAGACAGGACAAAAGGGCCCCTATCCGTCTTTCCCGTAGGGAGTGAATGGACCTTAACAATGAAACACTGCTGAATGAAACACAAACGAAACGATATGCTCAGCTAACGCATTCAGCTAGGCCTCTTTTTATTTTTCAACTTTATCTCAAACCAGCCCAACAACATATTATCTTCTCGATTATGAGTATTGACCCCGAGCTCGTGATGAAACGGGGCCCCCCGAGATATGCTGAGCTGAGCTGGGGGATCACAGGGGACCTATGGACCAGTAATCCCAGATCAGCACCCCTCTATCTTAAAGAGAAGATCACTGCGGGGTCAGGACCTCTCGCCTTCCCTTCTAATTCCCTCTAAACTAGCTGGGATTGATTCCTCCGGCATTCAGTACAGGCCCCCGTCTGCCTGCCTTCAATGCAATAGCCATCTTTTAAAACCGCTTCAAAGTCTTTGAGTGTGGATGCTGCTGGCCGCCCGGACGGTGTGACCCACATTCCGTCTACCCTCCGCCCTCGTCGTTCACTTTGGTGCCGTGCTCTCATCCCAGCCCCAACAGGCCCTGCCAGTTTTATTGGCAGACATCACACCACAGCCCACATATCTATCATTCCCTTTCCCGGGAGAGGAACTCTGTAGCACACTCCCGCACCTTAACCGTGACCCCCCCCCCCCCGCACCAGGTGAGACATCTCCACCGCTAGCACTAGGAATAATGTTCAAATATAAAGGACATATACAGGAGTCGTGGTAAGGGATGTGGGATAAATATCGCTCCCATATCGGCCGTTAATTGGAATGGGGCTTTCTTTCTTCCTTCCTTTTGCCCTGCTATTTACTGTTTAGTAATTCAGACGATTTTCCTCCACAGTTACCTTGAGTTCTAATACAGAATATTAATGAGCAAGTTGGGGCTAGGGAGTTCTAAAGGTAGTCTGCAGACTTTGGTGACATCGATCCAAATAAGAAAAAAAAGAAAAATATAACGCTCTATGTAATCCATTCTGTATTTTTATTTTCTGAGAGTTCACCGATTGAGGTTTTGCTTCATTTTCTACCGTCTCATCGGTGCGACGTCAAATAGAAGTGCTTCCTCAAAATTACACAGTTCATATCTGGGCCGTGTCCTTAGAGGTCCATCTGACACCCTTCCATTTATCCCCATGTCGAGCTACCCATGAACCGCGGGCTGTCTGCGCGTGATAGACACAGGCATTTGTCGCATTAAAAATTCACAGAGAGATGGAATCGGAATTTAAGTGAGTCACTGAAACTGCTGAAGAGTTGGAAGGGTATCTCCCTTCCGTTCACTCTCCTCGTCTCTCTCCCTCCCTATCGCTCTCCATCTCTCGATGGCTCTCTCTCCCTCCCTCCCTCCCTCCCTCCCTCCCTCCCACTCACTCACTCAATGGCTCCCGGGCACATTGCATATCCTTTCGTCCAGCAGCGAAGAAGAAGGACAGAGCGACGCAGGCTGAAAAGACATTGACACAGATAGAGATCTGGGAGTGGCACGGACTCAAGACAATGGATCAGTCTAACCTTGAGCGTTCTAAGGAGGCAGGCGGGAATCAGGAGGGGTGTGTTAGGGTGGGGGGGGGGGGGGGGGGGGTCTGTGGCTGTGGATTCAGAGCGGCCTGAGTACCAAACCACCGGGAGACCACCAGGAAGAGGAGACTGGATCAATACAGAGGTTTTGTGTCTGAGTGGTGAACGTCCTCTGTGCCTGACCGAAGAGATAAAAGCTAGGTTTCAGGGGGGGGGGGGGGGGGGTTTAACTAAGAGAAGATGAATGATTGATCTTTGCACAGTAATACAGTGTCATAAGATATGACAGCAGGTTATGTAACATGTCATGTAAACTGACCTGTAAATCTGATGACAGGATTGTATTTTGTCTATGGTAACAATCTGAACAGGACCAAGAGTTATCTCCATATCTTGTTGTATTATCATTCTATTGTTGTGCTAACCCAGGAGGTTGTAGGGGCAACAACATTTCGCCTATCCTCCATGCAGGAGTGTCCTTGAGCTAGGGCCTCAATCTATCACTTTTTGGCAGGTTAATTATATGTACTCAAGTCATTTATGTTCATATGTTTTAGTGATAGTGTCAAATTCATTAATCTGCCATACTTTCATTCAGTCATAATGTCCGCTAGTCTTATACTAACATATATCCCATAGTCGGGTGAGGACAGGATATGAAAAGCTTGATCATCCTGAAACAAAACATGCATCTCAAATCATAGTATGTGAAACCCTTAGGGCTTTATTTTAACAGTCTGAAACGCAAGTGAGGAGCGCCAAGCGCAAGTAGCTTTGTTGGCGGTTCTATGAACGCTCTGCGCCAGTTGCAAACTAGCAACGACACATGCGCCAGTGATTAAGTCAATTGCGCCGGATGCAAGATAGGGCCTTTAGGGTCTTATCTTACCCCTAAGATCTTATGAACTGACAGGATTGGCTGCATTGGTAGGGCTACCAATGCAGGCAATCCTGTCAGTTCAACAAGATCTAAACCAGAATATATTGAGGGTGCAAGTGGCAAGTTGCAGTCCATCTTAGTTTCTGGATGTTATCTTGATAGTGGGATGAGCCACCTAGCCCCTTATGATCTGCAGACTCCCTCAGCTTATTAAAAAAACATGCTAAAACCCATCACTTCCATAAGATGGGTTTCTGGCATGCAGTCTCCTGCTGTGCACTTGACTGCTACGCATAATTTATCAACTACCACTCTTCATTTCAGATCCCTATAGCTACCGTCTACTCTCTGTAGTTAGTGTTTCTCTTTTTGATTTGGTCACGCTGTGCTGATGTACTAGTTTCAATATTGATTGCATACTTTCCTTGTTCTAAGCCCCACCGGTAATTCGCTTCAGTAAAAGAGCATCCGCTTAATGAAGTGTAGTGTATTATTGTGTGTAAAGAATCCCAAAAGAAAATCGTAATGGTGGCACTGAAAACAAAAGTTTGTATTAGATTGTGTATTGTGATGCAAGACACAGGTTGAACAGTATCATGTTAAGTTACAAGGATATTATGTATGATGGCAGCATGCCACACAAACGCTTTGCATCAAACTTGGCAAATAAAACAAATTCATTAATTGCAGATCCCTTTGAGAATAAGATGCTACCTAAAAGTATAATGTTACGTTTTTACCGTAATAATAAATAGTTCCACATTCAGAAAGTCCATGATTTTAGCTATAAGGAACCAAAGACAATACAATTGTGTACAACGCATCCATACATTAACTCATCCAGACGCTATACCGTTTAATTACCCAGACACAGTGGCCGTAAATGACCATGTCAGTGTACTCAGCCTCGGTCTTATCGTCTGCGCTCCAACACCCTCATAAACACGTCACAATAACCCACTAAGTTCCCCCATTTACAAACGCAAACAGACAAACAAACGATTAACGATTTCAGCTGTCGCCGTGCCGCCCCATGCCCCTGGGACGGACACGTTCAGTTAAAGCTCTCCAATGGAGCGGGGGACATTAGATTCCTCCGTCTCATGGCTGTTCCACGCTCCTTGGCCCTGTTGTGCTGGACCACTCGTGCAGAACTCACTTACCGAGGCTGCTTGAACTGTATCCCCCTGGGCTAACACCACGGCAGACCTGTGAAACCCCTTCCCAACGCCGTCAGCCTCCCGAAAGGGTCTCTATTCTAAACCGGTCCTCACGCTGGGTACTGCGTACCGTGTGTTTGATGGAAATGGACAGAAACGGAAACGGCACCGAAAAGGGGGACGCGAGGCTTGACGTTTATCATCAGTCTGGTTACATAGTAACCACTGGTACATCGTGACCACCACCGTGGCCTTCCTCAGGGCCCTGTACACGGCTGGTATTTTTTTGAGGGCCTCTATATTCTCTCAGTTGTTTCCTAGACAACGCACAGTGCCCACCACCTTTTTAAGAGGCCTCTTCATTTTTCTGTGAGGCAGGGGCCCTAAGCAAGATCGTTTGCGATAGGGAACACAGTGGACACCGGGATTGTAGATTATTTTAGGCTATTTCAACTCAATCCCCTCTGGGTTATGGCATTGTAGAACTGTGAAACAGCAACCCTCCCCCCCCCCTTCCTCTCAGTCGGTCCTCATGCTGTCAGCGTAACGCAGTGTGTGTGTGTGTGTGTGTGTGTGTGTGTGTGTGTGTGTGTGTGTGTGTGTGTGTGTGTGTGTGTGTGTGTGTGTGTGTGTGTGTGTGTGAGTGATGCTCAGTGAGAGCAGAAGAGGGCCATCTAACGAGGTCATACCTTGCCCCTTCACAGGGCAGAGTCTGAGTCTCTACCTACCCCACCACGATAGCCCGTAAAGACTGACGACAGGATGAATGACCATGCGACCGAGCAGCACTGACTCCCGCTGGGTACTTTTTGGGATCTGATGTGACGGCTTCTCCGAGTGTACAACGCTGTTATGGACACCGAACCGAAGGGATAACATCGGATGAGACATGAGAAGGAGGCAGAGTACCACTTGGGAAAAGCTCTGCCGGAACACCTGCCCGATTTATTTTAGAAATCCGTAAGAACAAACGCAAAAGACCAAAACCAACAAAAAAAAATGGTATGCCTCCACACAAACAGTTCCTATAAACAAGAGAGTCTGACACTTTCCCTTATAGAAAAACCCCCATTGAGACACAAACAGATAAAGAGAAATATGTATAGCTTGGGGCCATGGTTCTAAAACAGCAAACAAAAGACAGCGCCCATTTGCTATGATTTATACATCAAATGAAAAACTAGTAATACATATTGCTATGTGCAAACATTATTTTCTTCCAAATCTGTGTACCTGCCACGGGAGCTGTTTAACACTGAAGGCTTCTCTAAAGGAAAGCTCTTAAGGCGGCACAAATAACGTATTTAGCACCGACACATTACAGCTATGTCCATTACAAAGACAGCAATTTGTTAAGATTTTCCTTTTGATTGATATTTTTTATGTATTCCTCTGTTTTTATAGAAAAGGTCATGTTAGTTCTGTATATATTTAAACAGCAATTAAGTGTCGAAGAAGCGTTCTTGAATGCCATTTTTCGTGGAGAAACAACACAAACGGAATGAAATGCCACAGTTTGACTTGAGAGCTCCATGTTCCCATCCATACACCCCTCATATCAACACCAATAGTGTTGGCCTGCCTCACGGATCACAGCCCCTACACCCCCCCCCCCTCCTGGTCTTCCATGCCCACCCATCGGAAAGCTGACTTCTTTATCAAAGCCAAGACCATGAACTGCCATGATGTTTGCATAGGTTTGCAGTATAATGGACTCGGTGACATGGCCGACAGAATGTTTGCGGAGGAGCTTCCCGGAGCCAAGCACAGCAGGCGTGTCGGCCCCTGTTACGACGGGCGGTGGTGGGGGGCTGTCAAGCTTGAAATGTCAGCTTCCTGATCGGGTCTGACAGCGAACTCTGGAAGAGACATGTGGGCCTTGTTGCAGAGCAAGCGCGCCGAGACTTCTCGCCAGTCCAATTGTGACATACGGTCGGACAGGTTCAAGCGCAACAAAACATTTTTTGAAGTTGTGACTGTTTTGGATTCCGGCAATGCGTGTGGCAATGGTGTTTTGATGTGTGTTGTTGTTTTTTTTTCGATCAACAGCAAGACCGCGGGGAGAGTCGGTTACGTTTTGTGATTTTGACTTCTAATGCACTTTATTTTGGACTCAGGGGGAGAAAGTGCCAGAACAAATTGTTGTTAATTAAGACAATACATAGGATGGCACATTTATTTTTAATAGATAATAATTCCTTTGAGTTTCTTTGATATTAAGGACTACTAGGAATACTATCAGACAAAACACTTCAAAAGTTACTATTATTACTATGTGTCATGGTTAGCGGGTGGCAGGCAGGCAGGTAGGGCCCAATAGCAGACAGTTTAGGTAAAAGGATCATTTATTATCTCAAAAGGCAAGGAACACCAAGCACACGGGTGACGCGGGTAACACAGGGAACACCGGGAACACACAGGACACAACTCACTACGTACTAAAATGATCCGACAAGGAACAAAGGAAAGACAAGGGCTTAAATACCAAACACACAGGGCACGCAACGAGTAACAGCTGAAACACATTAGGGGAGGGAGTCGTAATAATCACAGGAGGGAAGCAAGGGAGAAACAAGACAGAGATACCAAAGTAAAACAGGAAACACACCGAAACAAGACAAGGTAACCAGTAGAGTGGGTAGACCATTGACAGTACCCCCCCCCCCCCCTTTAACCTGTTAAGCCCTAGGCCTATTTCACAGGCTTCCTGCCCGAAACGACATGCCCAAAATGAATAGAGTATGCCTCCCCAACTACAAGGGCTATATGAATAAAGTTGGTTTCTAAAAGAAGGTAGCACCTGGGAGGTGGCTGCAGAAGTGTCAGAATCAATATAGATGTTAGTGGGTCTGAGTAAATTCAGCTAGGACATAGTAAGAAATGTCAATTTTCAATTTTCGCCTATAGAGAAAACACATTATTTAGAGTGAATACCACCTTGAAACTATGGGATAGTAGCCCAGAACCTTTAGGGAAACATATAACAACATCTGATACACTGATCCAGGATAAATGCTAATAAAGTGAATAAAGTGATTTTAGAGAGGCTTTAGTACAGGTAAGTCCAGGCGGACTAAATGGTGCCATTTGGGCACTTTTGGGCACCATCAGTGCCATTTGACCTTTCAAAGGTAGCAGACTGTAAAAATTTTTTTATTTCACTGACCAATAGGTATATATCACTATAGGTATTCATTCCATCCAAATTCCACAGTTTTGACTTGTTTTGAAAATTCACCCAGGCCTCTCTACATTTTCCCATACAATCGAAATGAAGTTTGACTCCAACTGGAGCAGATATATTTGGGAACAACTTATAATAAAACCAATCTGTAAAATCAAAGGTAAAAACACAGCTAAAAACTACAATCACTAGGTATATATATATATATATATATATATATATATATATATATATATATATATATATATAATATATATATATAATATATATATATTAATATATATATATATAATATATATATATATATAAACAAAAATTTATAAACACGCTGGCAGCAACTTTGACCAAATATAACTAACTAAATATACACTAAGGGCTGTCATGCCACTGCTGGATATACCCAAGATATCTTGGGTATGCATTGGTCAATTTGGATGATTGACACATCTATCGAACAGCCATTGCCAATAGTCAAGGGAAAGTCAAATCGAGGGACCCAAATCCATGTAAAAACACACCATTCGCCAATCAAAAGTATCACACTGTATAACGTTTTTTATTTGTTTTGTTTATTTTGCTCTTCTTTGGCTGCTAGTTCAGTGAGGTTTCGTCGAGATGAGAGTGATATCATTGGAATCTGTGGAGCCTCAGCTTTCATATGACATATAGACATATATTCGTGTGGGTGGCATGAAGTAGCAGAATCGGCGGCGGCCAGTATGTGCGCATGCGCGTTTTGCGTGTTTTGCTACGGGCTCATTTAGTTGCTTGGTGTTAGAATTGTGTTTTGTTTAGATTCTCCTTCCCGTTACGTGGTTATGCACCATGGACATGTTGGAGCACGGTGGTGCTGTTTACAGCTGTTTACAGCACACGTTGGTGCAGCTGCCCCCGCCCCCGGGGGCGCTCGGGTTTAAGAGGTTAAGGGTCCACTACCACCCCCCCACCCACCCAAATAGGGTGGGTGGGGGGGGGGGGGTGCGAGGAGGAAAGAACTAAAAAAAAATTCTGGAGGCCTGCAACCCTGGAGGCTTGCAACGGCGAAGACCCACAGGTGGCCGGCATCGGCGAAGACGAAGTCGAGGTAGAGAGCGGGTCCCCTCTGGAGGAAGGCGAGGTAGAGGGCGGACCCCTTCTGGAAGGCGGGACCCCTGTGGAAGGCAAGGTAGAGGGCGGGCTCCTTCTGGAGGGTTTAGAAGTTCTGGAAGAGGGGCACCCTCGGGAAGGAGTAGGGTTCAGGAACCGGACAGGGCTCGGGGACCGGAGTCAGCTCAGGGGCTGGAGAGAAATATGGAACCGGATGGCGCTCCAAACTCACTACCCCCACTCTGATAGTCCGTAAGGCACCGTCCAACCTGGGCCTTGAAGCGACAGGCTGCACGTACGCCCCAACACAGCCTCCAACAAAAAGAGTGTTCGCTGGGTCCAATGATGGTCGGATCATTCTGTCACGGTTAGCGGGTGGCAGGCAGGCAGGTAGGGCCCAATAGCAGACAGTTCAGGTAAAAGGATAATTTATTAACTCAAAAGGCAAGGAACACCGAGCACACGGGTGACGCGGGTAACACCGGGAACACAGGTAACACTCAGGACACAACTCACCACAAACTAAAATGATCGGACAAGGAACAAAGGAACGACAAGGGCTTGAATACCAAACACACAGGGCACGCAACGAGTAACAGCTGAAACACATTAGGGGAGGGAGTCGTAATAATCACAGGAGGGAAGCAAGGGAGAAACAAGACAGAGATACCAAAGTAAAACAGGAAACACACCGAAACAAGACAAGGAAACTGATAGACCATGACACTATGATTTGTTTTTATAAATAAATTGCGGCAGTGAATGAATTTAAAATCACGGACACAGTTTGACAATGCCATCTATTTAAAGCTTCAGAGATATTTGATTTGTCCTTGATTGCTGACAAGGAAACTCTATACATAAGCAATGTGTCATCGTACAAAGAACAGGAATTAATTGAGGTTCCCTTGAACAAACTTTGACTTCTGGCCACCAGCAAAAAGCTCTTCACAAATGATATTAATGTGAGGAAGTGGTCTTGTGGAAATGGAGTTGTGGCACTAGCTCATAAAAGTTAAAAAACAGGAATGGAATAAAAGCAGTACAGTGTCACGGTCAGTGCCACTGACCGTGACACTGTTTGTTCCAGAAAAATAAGGAACAATTTCTCTGTAAATATTCCAATTAAAAGGCTTTTAACATAGAAAACGAATCTCAGCTTCACAAACTGGCTTGGTAATAATTACTAATAACTAGAGCGACAACAATGACAAAAAAGGACATGAGAAATGTAATGCACCGACAAGGGGAAAAAGCAAGTAAATATATATGGGGAGAGACTGATCAGAGAACGAGGTGCTGCTGGGACGATTGATAAGGACACTCGGGTGAGGGGAATAATTGCAGATGGGCGTGGCAGGATATTGGAAGTTAGGGGAAAAGAAGGACATCTGGTGGACAGGTGGAGAATGGCAACTAATAACATAAATACAGAGTCAGACTACAGAGTCTGAAAATGAAAGAATCAGTGCAACAATGAAGAAAAAATGATTTACAACAAATCAATCCAAAGTATATTCTTCATGATACGGCCATCAAAGAAATACAGTACTAGGGAACCAGACTGACGCACAAACCTCTAGTGTTGGATCTAAAACAAATTAAGGCTGTGGCTGAGTTACAGACCCCACACGGTCATACTTATTTGCATGGTCATACTTAAACCTGCACTTAATTATTATACAGCAGGGATTTTGTGTGACACAGGGATTCAATTATGTTAAAGAAGAGGTGCTTCACACGCTTAGCCTTCAAAAATCCAGCATAGCACATCAAATCACGTTAAGGTTTATTTAAAACCTGCTTGAATTAGCCATAGCCAATTGCAATCTAGACACTGGTGTTCAAAAATAAATTATCCAAAAGTGATGGATGCCGCAATGGAAAACTGTTAAAAAATAACTGAAGAAAAAGTGATGGCTACAGTGCAAAAAAGTTACATAGTGCAGGTTTAACATAAGACCTTTTCAAGAATTACCCCCAGTCCCTGTGGCATTTCGGAAAACTTCCAAGCCACTGACCAAAAGACAGAAAAAGCCCACAAATCTTGGACAATCTTGTGTTTCCTGCTTCAGCCCTAACCCGACAGCCTGAGGGTAGGACACTTACTTTTGGAAGCAGGAAACCCAGGCATGGCTTGAATGCATCTGAGGTGAAATAGAAGAGAGGGCTAAGCACCTAGCTAGCAATTCATAATTGTGGAACGTATATATTTTATATTATGATTTGTAGTCGTAATCATGTGCACTATTAATCCAAATAATAGTAACATGTCATATCGTATGATTTGTCATATAACAAGACATCACTTATAAATGTTGATTTTCTTAGAGCTTCCTAAGGAAACTACTATGGTCAGGTCAATAAGTTTAATAATAAGCAACAGGGCATTTTATTTGGACTAAACTTCAATGTCCAAAGTCGAGGTGATTACCAGTGGGGTTCAAACCATGAACTCGATGCCATGCCATGACACAATGCCAAGTGACAAGGTGACTATTCTATGATCAAAACATATTGTTGGTTGAAATATTAGAGCTCAGCTTTCATAAAAGCTGAGATGCCACTCTCTTACTCTTCAAACACATACTTGGCATTCTGTATTATTATTAAGACTTGAATGTGCATCACAGGCACACCAAAAGACACACATAAGCACAAACAAACACACGACACACACACACACTGAAAATGAGTCACTGCCTTTGTGAATCACAGTGACCCCATCTCATAGACATCTGTGGGACTTGATGTTGAAATTGCGGACACATTTTCACACACTTGCCTTTTGGGAGTGTAGCTGTAGACTACAGTGGGATGCTACCGCCTACATTGTAATGCCATATGTCAACAATCTCCAGAAGTGATGTTTTCGCTTTACATCTGTTTTTCTGTGGGGGCTGTAAGTAAAATAAGACACATTTTCTGTACAATATTTCCTCTCCTGAACCCATCCTGTGGACCAGGGGCTATTTTGTTGTTGAGACCGGAAGTAAAATATTCAGACAGGATGTGAAATGTTTCGACAGGAAGTAAAAAATCCACATACACTTTTGAAAATATTGAGAAAGCATCCTGCGAATTTTATTCAGACGACAGTGTATACAATTATTAAATGTCTTACCAAGGTAATTTAAAGATATGGGAAACGCACAAGCATGGATAATTAATATATAAGTTACTGTGCAATATATTTGTACTAAATTAGAGACAAAATGAGAAATGTGAAAGTTATTTATCGTGAAAAAGATACCAAATAGAATTTGGCACTGACCTTGTCTTCAATTAAAAAACAAATTCCTAACTTAGAATTTATAGGGGATAATCAATGCTAACAATTTAACATGGAAGCCTCTCCCTAAAGAGAGGTAGATAATGTATATTCATACTGACTCTAAATGAGAGTGAATAACGACAGTGGACAGTGTGAAGGAATTGAAGATACTGATAGAAAGGAGACAAAATTAAAAATTAAGGAATAAACTACATTATTGACCAAAAAATGTAGTTCTCATAAATTTTTGTGCTCTTGTTGTCGCAAACTTATTTGTGGCTTTAGTCACAATTCCCACAACATTTAATAAAAGAATGAGTATGATTCATTGCGTATCCCCAGTTCCTGACCTCAAACAAACCATGACCTCAACTCTCTCCAACCAAATCTGAAACAGTTGACCTATCCTTAATCAGCCTTTAATCTGATCTAAACCTAAACAATCTACCACTGAATCTCAAAAAGACCACGTTCTTGCACTTTACTCTCTCCCCTTCATGATATACCAGCCAGTTTGCACCTATAGCTCACAGCGTGGCATGACACTCATAAGACGCATGTCGCCATGGAACAGGACATCAGGTCATTACCAAATGTAGGCGGAAGATGCTAGGAGTTGGTATTGATCCTGGCAGGGGGTGGGTTGATTTATGATAGGAAGTGCCAACAGCGTCATCAATATTAATCGTGTTCGGAAATGAATTCACATCCGCCTAGATTTGCTTTCAATTTCTTCCCGAAAGAAACAAGGTAATAGTCGGAAGTGTGAAACAAACGATTCCACGATTACACAAAAGAAACGTCTCGTTGAATCAAAGTTGATGAATGCAGCTAATGCCGTGTTTATGTTCAATTTAGCTATATACATTTAACCAATCAATCGTTTCTCCATTTATACATTTTTTGCCATCGGAAAAAACATTAATTAAGACATTTATACCTACTAGTTGCCACTCCCTGAAGTCATCACTTCACTCAAAAGATAAAATCTGTATATTCTGTTGACAAGGATTTGATTGGACATCAAATACCTCTGCCCACCTATCAGAGAGAGAGAGAGAGAGAGAGCGAGCGAGAGCGAGAGCGAGAGCGAGAGAGAGAGAAAAAGAGAGAAGGGAGTGAAGGAGAAAGAAAGCCATTGGAAGAGAGGGGAGGAGGGACGGCTAGGAAGGGGGACATATGTTTTAAAGGAACCTGTGGCATTGTGTGTGTGTGTTTGACCTTGC
Source organism: Melanogrammus aeglefinus (assembly GCA_900291075.1). NCBI lineage: Eukaryota > Metazoa > Chordata > Actinopteri > Gadiformes > Gadidae > Melanogrammus > Melanogrammus aeglefinus. Next base: position 213,426 of record OLKM01000408.1, on the reverse strand, counting down.
ATCTCTCTCTCTCTCTCTCTCTCTCTCTCTCTCTCTCTCTCTCTCTCTCTCTCTCTCTCTCTCTCTCTCTCTCTCTCTCTCTCTCTCTCTCTCTCTCTCTCTCTCTCTCTCTCTCTCCTCTCTCTCTCTCTCTCTCTCTCGTCTCTCTCTCTCTCTCCTCTCTCTCTCTCTCTCTCTCTCTCTCTCTCTCTCTCTCTCCCTCTCTCCCTCTCTCCCTCTCCCTCTCTCTCTCTCTCTCTCCCTCTGTCGCCTGTGGCATAAACAACAGGAAGTGATGCTTATACACTGCACTGTTCAAAAAAGAGCATCATTGTACTCCACACAGGAGAGAGACACGCACACACATACACACACACACACACACACACACAGAGACTTGCATCACCAACACACAAATGCAAATGCAGGCCAACACTGGATTCTTTCGCACGCACACACACACACAAACACACGTATCAAGCCCCAACTGTGCAAACACACACACACACCGAGTCCTTCACAAGCAAATCCTTTGTGTTGGTTTCCGTATTACCTCGCTTCAGGCCATGGAGGAAGAAAGGGACTGCAGCAGCCCGCTCTAGCCTTGGTCCGGCACACACAGGGTCAGCCTTCAGATACGACTAGAGTATACGCACGGCTAACCCCCCCCCCCCCACCCCCCATACAACCACCCCCCCACCCACCCACCACAACCCACCTGCCCACAGGCACACACACCCAAACCTGCCTCAGTGGACTGTGTGTGTGTGTGTGTGTCAGGGATATTTTAGCCAGCATCGCTCAGCACCACCATATCAAATACACTAGGCTGCATCTGTGTAGGTAGGAGGAAAAACAAACACACTGATACACGCCACACTGGCCCCCTTAAGGGTGGATGCCGCTTTCTTTGTTTTTGCTTTGTCTTTCGTATCAACACTAACTGTGTCGGCGTGCCGGGGTTTTTCCGATGGTGTTGGAACAGTCTGTTTTTTCCACTAATGGATCTCTTGCTCTTTCTCTCTTGTTGTTCCTACCTCCCCCCCCCCCCCAAGTTCACCAACAAACAAAACCGTTCTCTCTTCATCGTCCTCCGTTGCTCTGATCTGCAGAGAAAACTCCAAACAATTCTTCCTCCTCCTTCTGTCCAACATTTGGATCACATTACTCACCCCCACCCCTCCAATCCCCGTTTCTTTGTCAACTCCCCCTCCCTCTCTGCTCCCTCTATCGCTGTTCTCCTTTCAGAGCTTTGAGCTCTACCATACCCAGTGGAGGACGAGAGGTGAGAATGGAGAGGGTGAGGGATGGAGAGATCAGCAGACAGAGAGAGAGAGGCACAGAGAGAGGGAGAGAGAGAGAGGCACAGAGAGAGAGACAGAGAAGAGACAGAGAGAGAGAGAGACAGAGAGAGACAGACACAGACACAGAGAGAGACAGAGACAGAGACAGAGAGAGAGACAGACACAGAGAGAGAGAGAGACAGAGAGAGACAGACACAGACACAGAGAGAGACAGAGACAGAGACAGAGACAGAGACAGAGACAGAGACAGAGAGAGAGAGAGAGCGCTAGATCTGGCACAGATGTTGGAATCTCATTGGCAGGCTGGACGGCCAGCTAAGTGAAGTGCGGTCCAGGACCAACCACTAGAGTGCAAAATGACTTAAGGAACCGCTCCCAGACCCTCCTTCCTCCCCACGCTCTTCCTCCCCTAACGCTCTTCCTCAGTCCAGTGCGTCTCGTCACTTCCCGGCGGTTCTAATATTGGGGCGATTCTGAAGTAATTTCTTTGGGGATATGATAAAAAACAATATAGGCTGACCGATTCAATCTGACAGCACATTTCACAGAACAGAAGATTGCCAATGATTTGGTGCTGCACAAATGGTTTTGATAGAATGTAAACACAAGGAAATTAACTCAAAGCGCATGCATCAGTGGCATCAATGTGTGTCTTTCATCCCTCATTTTGCTGCGGATTGTTTTTCCAGTCTTTCGTATCCATCCAATCCTGCTCCTTACTCCTTTTAACCATCAGTCTACTCTCTCACCCACTCTTCGCCAGCCCACGCGCTCTCTCTCTCTCTCTCTCTCTCTCTGATTTTCTCACTCTCCTTTTTTGCCAGGCTCTCCATCTATCATTCTATTTATATCCCTCTTTTATTGGTCTGTCATTCCATCCATGTAGCTCTCATTTATTCAGCAACATACTATTGCATTACCTCTCTTTGCTTCACCAGACCAATAACTGTTTAACTATCTCTGTATCGGTCTGTCTGTCTAACCATCCATCTACGTCAATGTTTATCGTTCTGGTCACAAGCCTATGACTATTTATTTAAACATCTAGATCCGTTTATCTATGTAAATGTGTATCTGTATTTGCTTCGATCTGTAATTATTTTACCAGACTATCATTCTCTTTCTCTAGCTATCTCTGTCTAGATCGCCGTCTGTCTGTTTATCCATCCATTCAAGGGTCCAAATGTTTTGGGCTAGGTCTGGTTTTCTATCCATATATCTACTTTGCTAGAACCGCATACAGCATCAATAATTTGATGTTTGGAGACCAACAGGAAAATATTAACCTCACAGCACCAAAAGGTTAATTTCAGTTGGATTGCTTAATTGTGTACATACAATTCAGCCAACGGAAGGTAAATATTGGAATATGTATGTCTTCTAGAAAAAAAAAAAGAAAGTGGGCGTATTGAAGCACAATAGGGACCCCTATTGATGGTTAACAGTACTGCAACAGATAATAAAAATAAATATAATTTTTTGTTACAGAACACTTGGCTGTACTGTTAAAATATACAGACAACCACACTGCTATGGCCAGTGGCCATGCTACCACTGTGGAATAAAAAAAATACGCTTTTCAACAATGTTAGTTGTTGGAGGAAAAGCGCTCGATATACTGGATCCATAGGCATTCGTACGTTTGAGGCAGCCACAACTGTGGAGAGGCAGGGAGAGAGGTAGGTTTCCATGCTAGTCCTTCTGTCACTTCTTTGGCTAAGGCTGCTGCAATGTGTTGTGTACTGAGGGAGGTAGCTTGTCTGTCTCCAGCAACTGAACCTGCGATGCATTCCCATGCATAATGTATTTCTATGGAGTTGTCTTCAAACTTCCCCAGCCAAAGCAGGAACAAGGTCTGAATTCTGAGTAAAAGATACTATTTTTTGTTTACACCTTTACCTGTCAAAATTGTAAACGGCTAATTGTTCCAAATTCAAACTCAGCCAGTATTCACCTACCATGGCTGATATTGCATTGATAATTTTGTTGGACATTCTGTGAATTAAAAAGAAAAGGGCAAGTTTTCAACTGAACCAAACTCCATTCAAGATTCAATCTATACTGTCTGGGTTTATGCTGGAGCCTTCAACATAAGTCTGTACGAGGGGGCGACGGACAGACGGACAGGCAAACGGCTTTTGTCAGTTGACGGCTAAAGCTCCAGTTAGCATGTATCGGCTACAATTGGTTTTGCT
>OLKM01000408.1:192448-204948 GCA_900291075.1 Melanogrammus aeglefinus | reverse complement strand
CCTGTATGCTTGTAATGCACCCATGGCTTAATGAGCCTGCGTGTATAATAAGTTATAACTAAGTTCCACTCACACACAGGGAAGGTTTCTTGGGGAGAAAATAAATCGTCATATTAATATTTCCTGCAAAGTCAGGCAGGCAGCCTGTTATTTTTTAATTCCAAGTCAAATAAATAGCTAGGGCTACTTTCCCTTTCTCTTAGTTCTTTGATAAGTTTGTTTACCATTTGGAAGCGTACATGATTTATTCGGTTTTAGAATTGATGTCATCATTTTGAACATTTTGTAGAAGAAACGGCAAGCAAAGCATTCCTTATCTGGTATGCCTGCCAGCATAAAATACTCCCCATCAATGTCCACCCTGATCCATTTATTTGCCGATAACGTGATACAAGAAATCACCGGTTCATTGCTTGCTAAAATGTTAAATAATCCATTGCGTGTACATTTGTATATACCATCTGTCCTGGATGTAAATCAGAGTCACAGCATAAACACAACATGTTTGCCTGCCTGCAAGCAGTGTGTACGAATGTTCTGCTGTGGAGGTACATCGTGTTCAAAGGGTGTTCCACTCTATGACGAGTTCAGGTAGTTACTGTAGCAGATGTTAGAGTCTCGGGGCTGGGTTTACGCTCGGGAAAATGGATGGAATACTGAAGGCAATGCAACACCGTTTGTATTTGGTCCTAACCACACATAGACGTGTGAAAATACAAGCCTTGGGCTTCCTCTACATTTTCTTTTGGTTTGTGATCCATTTATTGGTCAGCATTTATTTATTCCACTATTATTTTGAACAAAACGCTGTGAACAACATATCCGCAACATTTTGGCCTCAACCGTTTCAGAGCTATTTACAGCTACCCAAAGCAGCTACCCAAGTAATTATTTTACCCGGCGTGCTGTGTTGTGTTGTACGGATCGCAGTCTGAGGTCACCAAAAATTAATTGTAGAGTCGTTTTGCTTCCGTTATACAAATAATCCTTTGTACATTATTAAAAAAAACACAAAACCGGTAAACTAATGACATGCATTGCTAAGTAGCATGATCCATATTAGGGTACAAAGCGATTTTCGGCGAGGACATAATTGAACAGAGTCAAAATCAACAGAGCCATTGAATCAGCGGGACTGTTGAAAATGACCGTGGATATTTGTTCATTTTTCATTGTGTGGAGAAAACGGAGCAATCAAATCACATTTATTGAACCCATTAAGCCAGGCTGGCCGTAATAGAACATTTCTAATGAAAGTGAAGGAAATAAAATGCCCTGAATGAAATAGGATTCATGCCTCGGACCAGCTCACAGCTAAAGGTTGACGCAAAGAAAAAGAAGGTAGGGCGAGACAATGGAGGGGGCAAAATTAGCAATGGCCCCCAACATGGTCTATGTAGAAATGAACACCAAATCGCCTTTTTTGGCGCCGTCACGCACAGTGTGCAGGATTTTATCACTCACGATGCTCCCTTCTTCCGCGTGTGTGGTTACTGGTATTAGGCCCTACATAGTGAGGGTAAGAACCCTGCCTCCCCGCCCCCCCCACTGACTGGATCCTTCCGCTGTTTCTTCGCTTAGCCTAATAGATAATGGCCAGTTTGATTTCTCCACGAGTGGACTACTTGTTGCGGGTTGAACACACGTGTAAAACATGTGATGTTTTTCATTTCTTTCGCCTTATGTAATACTTTGCAAATGTGAATGTGATTTCACAATTTGCCAGATCAAACTGCAAAGCTTGTTCCACTGCACGTGCAAGCAGTAGCCTTCTTCATGTGTCTCACCCCACACTCAAGAAAAGTATCAAATCAAAGTTTTATGAGGAAGCAAGCAATCTAGGGCTATTTATCAGTCTCTCTATCAAAGGAATTTGCTCATTACTGGGTGTGAATGCACGCAATGTGTGGCGTTCAATTGAAAAAAATGATCACATCCGACAAAATTGCTTAATTTCTGGCTGAATAAATAACTATGTACTGAAATGGTGAATAAACTATCATTTAGATTTCATTGCTGGAAGCCACTTAAATAAAATGGGGTGGAAAATTCAAATGATTTGAATAACTTGAATGCTGATCCCTGATGTTAAGGCTAAAATAATGACTGTAATAATAATCAGTTATAGTAATTTGTATACTTCAAAGAAAGAAGTCTTTTTTAAACACTGAGCGACGTTCATAATTGCGTTGCCTCTCTTTAGATTCTTTCTCTGCCTCTCTTTAGCAAACCTTGCTCAGATTCAACGTTGCTTCAAATGAATGTCTTTACGTTACCACGTTGAGCTCATCCATAGCTAACCAGGGATGAAAGACAAACAAGTTGCAGCGAGCAAACTCAGTTAAGCTCGACATAAACAACCATTTTATCGTTCTGTTTCTCTTGTTTGAAACATGTTTTTGCCATCTGAGGCTTGCTGACCAAACACCGGATTGAATACAAAGGAGAATGTGAAGGCAAGGTGGCTTCTCTCATGAAGATTGCAGGTGGCGATTATTCAGGTTACTTCTTCCTTTTCCTGCATCCCAGCCATCAGCACACCTTAATAAGATTAATTTGTTTTCCTTCTCATGTTCGATCCATGCTTTCTTTATTGCATCCAAATGCTGATGGCTATTATTCTTCGTGAAATCTATTTACTCGCAATTTGGTTAATATAGCTTGCGCATGAGCAGTAGAATGGTGTATCAACATTGCCAAGATGTTTTAACAGCTGGCAACCCTACGGATGCATCGCGTATGAACACACGACATTACCTCTGAGGTTGGTATTTAAAAAATATATTGATGTCCAGGAAACTCCATAACATAAATGATCCATTGTTCATGTTGAGGCATTGTGTGTCCAAAAGCATTAGCCTACTGCCATTCCTGGAATAATATATTATTGGCAAAGATGATGAAAATTAAAGTGGCCATCAGGAATGATTCCAAGAATAGATGACCAATGAAATAGGAAAAGAAAACCTCAAGAATAACAGACAAGTAATGCACCATTTACATTGGCACTAATAAAGTTTGCATTGTAATGCATTCATACATACAAACATTATTGTGCCTTCTTGTTAAGAGCACACTTGATTGTTTGTCGAAACAAATATCTAATGGTGGATTTATGTGACAATGAAAGCCTATCGACCACTGCCCATTCAACTGATCTAATACTTGCTATTTAAAGCAGCTATTGCTAACAAATGTACTTTACTAAACCATAATATGTCATTAGAAAGTATGGAAATTACTAAATTGAATTACTGGCATCTCCGACCACAATACTACAGGCAGTATGTTCTCCTTTGAAATTGATCAGAAAGTTGTTTTTGGTTTTGGCCTATCTTTTAGGATTCACTTTTCTCTGACAATCTAGTAAACATTGCACAATATTTTTCCCGGCCTAAAAAGCCTTGTGTTCTTCTGAAAAAGCTCCATGACCAGAGCCTGTACTAAAACACGGGTCATTTTTAGGAGTTGCATTTAAAATGGAAATAGCTTTGAGCCCAGAAAGATTTCAAGACTGATGCCACATGAGAACTCTAATAATTTGACAACAATAAATGAATTGCAAAAGTAGACCGTAGCTAACCAACTTACAGCATAGGACTCGCCATAGCTTGTCATTTTTTAATAGAATAATTGCGCTCTTCCCAAAATCTAACGTTGAGCCCAGCTAGTCTTGCACCAGTTCCATGCCCTCAACCTGGCAACCCGCGTAAGAATCAGGTCTGGGGAGGAGGGGGCAGGCGGAGACAACTCTCTACAATATTGTGAATTTCGACTGCAGTACCAATTTTAAATGCTCAGCATCAAAGCTACATACTGTACCCTGTTTTAAGAAGAAGTATATAACAGGTACTTACATCTTGTATCATTAACATGAAACTCTGACAACCTTAAAAGGTGTCTCTAGAGGACATCTTGGTTTGATCGATCTTATCTTCAAAGATGCGTTGGTGTCCCTACCTTACATCAATGGAAAGCTATCTGGCTTAGACGTGATAGGTGTAAGACATGTTGCAAGGAAAATGTGAACACAAAAAAATGCAATAATAAATACAGATGAAAACCTATGGGTCTCATTACCCAATGCCATCTTCCTGAGAGGGATTACATATTATTTATAGGGCAGGGGGTAGATTTAAGTTCCTTTCAATGCCTCTCCCTCTGTTGTCAATGTAAATGATTCGCTGGCGGGTGTGATGCCTTTCACTGGCTGACTGGACGTATTGGAGAGTTTAAATCCCTCATTCGACTGCTGGAAGCCAGTTAGGCGAGTTGAAACTCAGGCCAAATTAACCGGGAGTGAACTAGGATTAAGGAATTGATATTGATTGACAGCATGCAAACGATGAGCGTTCACAGATTTGATCTAATCATACACTACTTTGCTAACATAACTTTTGTCAGGGAATTGAACACCCCATCCACCCTGAACCTCCTTTTGAAGATATTTTTCGTGATTCTTTCACACCTGTTATTTTTTTCGCTTTTCTTCCCCTTCCAGCACCATAGCCCATCTTGCCCATTTTGTGTGAGAGGATGATGCATTTAAAGACAATCCAGTGCCTCTGCGGAGTCAGGGCGGCTCCATAGATCTATATTACAGAGCCTCTACTGCACTACCATTCTCCATGACTGATTCTGCTCTGCCCACCTCAAAACCTCTCATCCCCAACCCACAATTCCCCATGACTCCTCGCAAGGACAAAAACTCCCCACAATAAAGTTTCATGGTTCTAATAACCCAGAGTAAAGAGTTTCCTGTGAGTTTCTCATCGGTTGAATACACATGTTTGTGAAGTTCGTCTTCATTAATTAGTACATGGAATTCCCTTTGGGGATAAGCAGAGTATTTAATCTTCTGCATTTTGTAAATAGACAAAATAAATATAAATCTCGTCATATCAAGGGCCATTCCTTCATGTCTTTGTGTCTGTGAAAGAGACGTTGCCTTTCTAAAAGTTAATTTAGTGGGGGTTTGTCGTGAGTCAGTGAAGTACATCAAGTCGTCAAAGTCTCCCACTGCTAACAATCACAGCAGGTCTTTTAGATGTTTCCTGTGTAGTTTTCTAACCAGCCCTAATCATCACTGGCGGCTGGGTTTGTTATTTCTGCTTATCTTGTGTTTATGGGAGCTACGGCTTCATGATCAAGACTTTTACTTTGCACCAACAAAAACACAAAAAAAGGCATTTTTGTCAGGTCGGCTTAGCTCCAGAGGCAGACCGGAGGGTTGCTAGTTTGATCCCCGCCTCCCCCTAGCTGACTGTCAGGGTGTCCCTGAGCAAGACACTGAATCGATACTGCTCCAGATGAGCTGGTTGTCACCTTGCATGGTCGACTCGGCTGTGTGCGCTGCAAGGAACTTTTATTAACGCAATATTGTTATCCCGCAGTAATCAGCCCGACAGCCCCGAACCGTTAACGGTCCACTGGTTGAATGTGTGTGTGTGTGTGTGTGTGTGTGTGTGTGTGTGTGTGTGGTGTGTGTGTGTTGTGTGTGTGTGTGTGTGTGTGTGTGTGTGTGTGTGTGTGTGTGTGTGTGTGTGTGTACGTGTACTGTCGAGTATACAGTATATGTGTATAAATGAAGTCACTTTGGAAAAAGCATTTGCTAAATGCCCTAAATGTATATGTATAATGTAGCCCATATTAAGAAATTCACAAACACTATTTTGGGTTATTTTTGAGTGTTACGAGTCTTTCACAATTTATTTACGCCGGCCTGTCTTTTAGCGTCTCTCCCCTCCCATGGCAGGACGAGGTTGTTATTATCTCCTGTCAGCCCACCCTCTATCCTCCCCTCTGCCCCCCGTGTCTCTCTGTCCTTATCAATGCGCTCGCTGTCAGAGTCGGGGCAAGGAGGAAGTGAATGGAGGGGGGAGAAGAAAAAAAAACATCTCAATAGAAAGCAGTCTTCAGAATCCTCCGGCCTGCCCCCCAGTGAAAAACAAACCCACCCTCACGCGCTCAAGGCTGCGGCTCCACCATATCTCAAGGTGTCAGGGAGCGCTTGATACGAGCCGTTGGATTTCTGATGGGGTTATTTTCACACAGGGCTTACTTGACAGTGTCTATTTCCCCTTTCAGCGTTTAGAGGCTGACCCGGAATAAAGTGATATTTTTTTAAGGGCCGATGCAGGAAGGAAAAGCTGTTTATTCCTATGACTTTGGATGTGTGGTTTTAAGTTTTTTTGGGTTTTAGGCCTTTGTTATGTTAAGAACTCCATTGGTAAACAAACAAAGGCAAATCAGGCCTCCATGGCCATCGTCAAGTCCCTTCACAAAGTATTTTTTGTCATGCCTCAATCAACACAAACACATACTTTTGAAATATGAATATTCATTCATTGAGCAGATGCTTTGATCCAAAATCTTTGAGAAAGGGGGATAACCTTATTGGATATTGATGATCCTTGACGATCTCAGCGCTGCATGGCTCTGTGTTACTCCACCTGACACCAGCTCACAGATCAGACAACGGCTTAGCCAAGAGTTATAGAAGACCATTCAAAATCGAGTGTACATCAGTAACCCCCCACACCTCGAAAACCACAAGCTTGAAGGAGAAATGGAAAGTCAATAGAATAGGTTTCACATTGAAAAGCCACACTTGCCTGCCTTTTTGATCAAGCAACATTGATTACCTTGAAGAATAAGAGACAGACTCTCTCCTCTCTGCCTAATACCCAAAATAAGCATTGGCTGGTTAGCCTTCACCAAGCTTTAAAGTATCCATCACCCTCAAACTGCCTGATCATCCAGTGGAATGAATCAGGCTAAGATGACGAGTACCCGAGTAGCGTTCCTTCCTGTCATGAGCTGTGTGCCTCGAATCGTGTGCTGATAATATTACTGTTACTTCCAGGATTAAGGAGCCGGACTAAAAATATGAACTTCCTTTGACGCACTCTGCAAGATCACAAGAACCCATCCCATGGTTCCTAGGAATCAGAAATCAGATTGTCGTAATTAGTTTGTTATCTGTGCCGACAGTGCACTGACACCAGGAAGAAAAGATTATAAATAGTGTGCAGATAACTTGGTGGTATTATTATGAATGATAACAAAAATCTAAATATTTACCCATTTTTAAGGCATGGGAGGAAACGTTCTTGGAAATTATTTTTGCCTTGCCCCACTTTGTGGCAATAATTAGATGCAGTTTTGATGATGGAGTTTAAAGATAGGACTTTCATTAAGCTTAAATAAATCAATTTAGGAAGGCACAATTAAAATTACCCAGCTATGAACAATTTGAGCCAGCGCACGTATTAGCAATCTGTAATTAAAGCGGAATATGAAACCAGGTTAGTAACGCCTCATTACGTTTCAGGAACAACTTTTGGAAATGTGAATTCTGGGTGGATTCATGAGTGCACTATTGATAAAAGTTAGTATTCTTAATATAGACATTGACAGAGGCCTGACCAAGATACAAAAAATAGCATTAGTTGTTAGATCATTTGAATTCATTATACAGCGCGTGCGGGGAGGAGAAGGGGAAGTAAAATAATGATTCACTGAGGGACCGTGAAGTGGAACATACTGTACATATCTAAAAAAATGTTTTTCAAGCATATATATACACCTATATCTATATATCTATATCTATATCTATAGATAAGATATTAATATTTAATCGTGATTAGTCGCATTAATGTCATAGTTAACTCGCATTAATCACTTTTTTCTTGATTTCGTGCTGCTAGCCTTTTAGTGAGATCAGAGAGTGTTGAGAAGGACGGTAATAAAATATATTTGGCAAGATGGATATAAGAAGGGAGGCCCATAGTAAATTCAACCCGGTTCACTTGACATCGGGTAGGTGCATGACAGAGGTAGGCCTACCGTAAAACTTCAATAGCCCGGGCTTTTATTTGTTTCAATCACTGAACTTTAGAACACAACTCTTGCTCAGCAAAGATGGGAAATACTATAACATTTATTATTTAAACCAGTCTGAATATTCCTACCGTACGTAGGTCTATAGGCCTACACTACCAGGCTATCAATAACGGCCACACACACACACACACACACACACACACACACACACACACACACACACACACACACACACACACACACACACACACACACACACACACACACACACACACACACACACACACACACACACACACACACACACACTGGCGGAGTGGTAATCTGGAGAGTCGGGAGAACTCCCAGTGGACCGTTAACGGTTCGGGGCTGATTACTGCGGGATAACAATATTGCGTTAATAAAAGTTCCTTGCAGCGCCGTCCGGCAGCCTGAGCTGTGCGTCCGCAAAACTCTCACTAACTGTCAACGTCGCAATCAAGTCGATTTTGTCTAGAGGGGAGTAACTGAGCGGCCCCTCCCGGAGTGGTACAGCCCAGGTGGGCCTTGAACTGCGATTGGTCAGAAAGACGTATAAGGTTTACGTTAACGCCGTTATTAACGCGTTAAACTAACAGCATTATATATATATATATATATATATATATATATATATATATATATATATATATATATATATATATATATATATATATATATATATATATATATATATATATATATATATTAAAACAAATTGTATCTAGAAAATTCTTGCTCATTTGTTTCACTCACTCACTGATTATCACAGCGGTTTTCAATCATCTCAAAATCATGCTGCCATCCAATTAATAAAGACTCACAATGATGACTATGATCCTTTTAGATTCACGAGATTCTGATTCAAGAGTGTCACTTAAGTCTTATCCCTTATGTGCTCAAATGAAGGACAATTATGTATCGATTCCTAGGGTGACCGTGCTGACCAAGCATGCCGAAAGCACGTGGTGTACAGGCCAGTAAAAAGCAAGGACATTCAGTCCTCGCACACCACGTACCCGCTCAAATCTGCCGTCAACCAACCCCCCCCCGTACTGCCATGACGGAGGAAATGATGTCTTAAACATGGGGCCCCTCATTTTATAAAACTGCACTACGAAGGAGGGAAGACATCAACGGCAGAAAGACGAGGGGGAAGAAAACCCTGGCAGAAATGACAACTCGTTATTCACATTTCTCAGACATTACGACCCGGTGCTGTTTTATGGGCAGGCTCTGCGACTAGAGGCCATGATGAACACCCACGACAAATCATATGAAATAGACATGAGACGGGACAACCAGGTCACTTATCGAAATGACCCGCCCGTATAAAGAGGATGACTAGTCGTTGTGTACATAGAAATGCATTGAAAGTGGATAAAGGTAAATAGGTAAATCACCAACTGACTGAACCACACTATTCTTTCTGCTTTTTGTGGCTGGTCTTGGGTTGTTTTGGTACTGCATTTTTTTGGTTGTTGCCTGAAACCAATATATTTGTCAAATGTCTCGAGTGCTCCTAGGGCCAAAGCCGCTGTATCAAGAGGAATGGCTGAAGATGCCGCGGTTATCCTATTTTTCTCTTCTTTTTTTTTTGCTACTGAACTTTAACAGTTAACAGGTAATACGTGCAAAGGAAAATCAATTGTCCGTGGTGTCCTTGGAATTTGTGAAATCATTATCTCTGCATATCTAACAAAATTATGACTTCAATGTCAGCCTGTTTCAAGTTCAACTAAAAATACCTGTTTTTAATAATGGAACTCAAACATTAAATATATATAATGGTTAAAATTAACGTCTAGTTAATTGTAACTCTTAACTCGCTCTCCATTAACTGTTTGAAGAAAAGGATAGGAGCGGAAGTTAGGCAGTACAATCGTATGCTGTATATTTTTACTGGACATCATGACGACGTAAACAGAAATGGGCAACTGACCAAGAATCGTCCTGAAATTGAACCCATTCCGAAGAATCTATCACCGATGTGAACAAAAAAAAAAGGAAAATATCTGAAACAATTGGCTGATCTGCTGTTCTTCCACACTGTGGCCTCAAGACCTCCAAGCGAGCTGAACCAATCCCTCTGACTCCCTGCCAAGTCAGTAGACAACGGTAGACAAAATAAATAAGACAACAACTACCACTAATTGCTTCAGGGACTGGCGTTTTAAAGAAGTGTCTCGCGCCACCCTGCTGTGCTACTATGCTGGCGTGCGGTCGTGCCTTTCGGGGCTTATGTGTCATCCATCAGCCGTGAATAGACAGCGCTATTACAATTACTCCCAATCATTCTGGGCCATGGATGGACCTGGCTGCCTATGCAGAGTCCAATCACATTTGGAGGAAGTCAGCTGGCTTCATTAGGCATCCAACACTTCGACTCCTTTAAAGTCTACTGCGCCTGAATAACTACCAAGCTGGCGCTGCTGAATGTGGGGAAAAACAGATTTTTATCTATGTATCTATATAAATATATACATTTATTTAAATAAAGGGCAGCTGCTCATGCTTAACGGCCAGTTGTAGTACAGACTACTAATATGTGCATGCTTAAAAAAAGATATATTTTCAAGTTGTGATTGTTTTTATGAGTAAGACTGGACAGAACCCATGGTGCTTTCAGACATGATGGACAAACCGGGAGTGTTTGTTGTGCAGACGGCAATAGTGTCAGGATCTATTGATTTATCTGCCGGCTCTTGGCGAAACGTAAGGCCATCCCCAAAGACAGTGCCCTCGTTGCTCCACATGCCCTCCAATCATATTTGTGGTGGACGGTCTCCCAAAAGAGGTTGTCACCCCTGTGTTTTGTGGCACTTAAACCCAATATACATTCATAGATTGTAAACCGGTTGTTGACCTTCCTTTATCTGGATACGCTTCGAGCTCCATTACCCACAGAACACAAGTGTTGTTCTTGGAGGGTTTTCTTTCTCACTATTGCACCATGTGAGTAACCTTGCAAGGTTTGCAAGATGGCGAACCCATGAGAATACATCTTGCCAGGCTTCAAGTTATTACGCGTTTGTGTCCCTGCCAATCAGCTTGCTATGAGGAACTGCATGATTGACGTGAAAGACAGTGACAGACAGATGGTTCATCCAATCACCTGCCAAGGGTTTTTTGAAACAGCCTGCCCCTTTCCAAACCGTTTATAAGGATGAATTCCCGGAGGGTTCTGTGTAACAAACCATCTGACGTCAGGTTACCATGTGAGGGCATAGTTAATGGGACGTGTTACACTGCTAACTCTCACATCTGCTCAGGGTAGCATGGGTCCAACCTGATCTTGCGGGGTAATTGCAGGTTTAGCGGCTGGGCTCCATTACGGAGATTTAAGGTTTTTTAAAAGCCTTTTCCCAGACACTATTTTATTTCCTCTCAGATCTCGATATGCTATCGGGGAGCAAGTGGGGAGACGGTGAACCAAAACAACAGATTTTCAATTAGCGGGGACAGATGCGAACCGTGGTGAATTATGTCGACGACTGTGAAGGTATTGGGCTCGTCAGGAGATAGAAACGGTCCGCAAACTAAGCGTGGCGGCTGTAATGTTGTCCCAGGGCGACATTGACTCACCAGGGAGCCTCCACGATTGGTCCCTCGGAATCTGGCAACCGGCCTCCATCTATGTTTGACAGGGTTGAGCCACCAGCTACCTTACCTCTGGAATAGAAACCCATCAAAAAAAAGCACCTAAATCAACACCTGATATTTCCTGTGCTGTTCCAAAGTATCAAGTCAAATTTATTTATACAGCACATTTAAAAACAACAATAGTTGACCAAAGTGCTGTACAATGCGAAACAACAAATAGGCCTAAGATACACAACAACAGCAAAAAACAACAACAGCAACAAAGCAAAACAAAAAAAAAGGTTAATTTGTTGTTAAAGGCCAATGCATAATAGTGAGTCTTTAGTAGAGTTTTTAACTGGTCAATGGACTGGGCAGTTCTCAGACTCAGGGGAAAATTGTTCCAGAGATTAGGAGCAGCCACAGTGAAGGCTCTGTCACCCTTTGTTTTTAGTCTGCACCTATGGTACATCCAGCAGCACCTGCCGAGCTGACTGTAATTCTCAAACTGGAGCATGAAGGCAGTATAAAAACAAACTACACTGGCACCATCGAACAGAAAAGTGTAACCGAGCCCTAAAGCGTAAACCCAGTGTCTTTGCAGCGGACGCCAGTTATAAGTAATTCTTCAGCCTTGGTACCTTTTTGTTTTGCCATGTTTTGATCGTATTCCAGCAATATGATTCAGACTAAGTACAACATTCATTAAAATAATAATATAATAATTGATAACCTACAAATGTAAACCATGTGACCCTTTTATGATGAGTTTTCAAAAGTTTCCCAGGCAGCTTTTTAATAGCACTACCACAAATAGAAACGGCCGGGCACATGGAATGGCGCTTTGATGCCAAGTACACACTACATACAGTTAAAGACTTCTAAACCATGCGATAAATTATTAAGCAATGTTTTTCAGCACCACAATCCTGGCGACGTTCTATGATATTCAAATATTCAATTATAAGTCTGTTTACTTTGCGTCGGTATTTACTTCTGAGCAAGTGCGGCATTCACATGCAATATCATCATGCCCTAAATGCATTTTCTCCCTC
>OLKM01000408.1:154948-187448 GCA_900291075.1 Melanogrammus aeglefinus | reverse complement strand
GAGTATATATATATATAATATATATATATATATATATATATATATATATATAGTAATCTATGATTCCTTCACTTGCAATAAACTGTTGCTGGCAATTGTTTGCAGGTACAATAGTATCGGCTACAAATCAATTATTGTGTACATCAATAATTCCAGAGTTATTACTGTTATTACTGTCCGACAAGCGAGTATTAAACGAAATTAAATATTGATGTCAGAATCCTGTATACGCTTTGCCAAACAGATAGATTGTAACAAGACGAACAAGGCAAAGAGAGTTAAAAACCCACCGCCTCATTGACTTACAATTGACAACCGTCTGACCAGAGAGAAAATTTACTTTCAATACGCACTGACTCGCAATATATAAATATAAACCTGCTAAAATATGGTTGGGTTGGATAGTTGAGGGGATGGAGATGAGCAGAGAGCCAGAGAGAGCTCTTGGCAGACTCTTCACGTTGAATCAATACAGATGAAGATGTCCTCTACGATAGAGACCGGTTTGGAGCCAATCGCTCTTTCCTGTTGCTTGGCTATCCCACTGTGTCATTCTGCTGGGTTCCTTTCGGAAAGCCAGAACACAAGTGCAACCACTTAGGTATTAAAGAGCCACAATGGCTGTGTTCCCAGATGTCCATTTTCTCGCTGGTCACAGCTCTGAGCAGACGGCGTGGAAACACAACGCTTTGTAACTTTGGATTACAATGAAAAAGAAGACATTCAGAAGAGGAACTATAGAGTCTATCATTGTGTTCAAATCATTTATCGCACTGATTGAAACAACAATTGTGCCAAAACAAAGACCAATATGTTTATGGTTATCATTAATTACAATTTAGTTGGTTAAAGCTAGATACATGGCATACATCTGATGGATGGTTGCTGGTCATTGCTTAGCATTCTGTGAGAGAGATAGGAAAGTATCTATTCAGTTTAGAGATTCATCCAAAGCGACAGTGAATTCATACATTCCATTAAAAAGCAGGTAGGAGTAAACCTGCTTGCTCCCTTACTATTTTAACTTACTATTACCATTATTCATGTAATTATTATTATAACCTTAACCCATATGCAAGACTTTCATTTGTCATATTGTAATGATTTGAATAGACAGCATGCTCTCTTAAAAGAGCGAGAGATTGAGTGCAGCCATCTAGAAACATCGACTAGATGCTAATCCCATGCCAAATGTAATGCACTTCATTGGCCTTTTGTACAGAACACGTGGAGGAACAGCCCGGAACTGAAAGTCCTTTTTCACATTGGATTTGTTATGTTGATTCACGGATAAATGCGTGCGATGCAACGTGTGTGCCAGTTCTCTCCCAGCGCAGAAGCCACAGAGTACCAAATTATTTCATATAAACATCAACAATCCATGTTCTCTGAGACCAACACTACTGACTGAAGCCGTCAAGTAGATCACCTAGATAGGGGTATTATGTAAAGGAAACCATGCACACAGTGTTCCAATTGCCAGAGAAACCTGACACCACTCACAGTAGATGCCGGCACGAGCCCCATATAGATATTCCATAGTGGATCAAACCTCACCCTATTCCCATGGATGTTTGTTAATAAACGCTGAAAACACAGGGAGGAAGCAAGGAATAACAAAAGTGTCATCCTATACATTCTACAAGAAAATGTTCCCTCTTTAAGGTGTTGTTTACAGTATTTAGGTGCCCATCAATGTCCTAATCTCTCTCCCTCTCTCCCCCTCTCCCTCCCTCGCTCCCTCTCTCCCTCCCCTGAGCCATTTCTGCTCTTTAACTTTAACCTATTTAGGTTTTATATCTGCATGGTGGTAGGACTCTGCTCCCTCTGTCTTTGATTAAAAGAAGGGCCAGTCACCACTTATCTTCTTCAGTAAGCTTGCCCTATTCCTCTTCTCTCTCCAAGTCCTCAGATAAAATGCACCAAACCCATGCCAGGGACATATTTTATTGTGTCTCCGAGTTAAATCCTTCGAAGGAATTCTGTCCCCTCTATTGATTCTAGTGAAACCCGATAGCAAACTCTCCGAGAGGACTTCATTTCTAAGGGGACAAGGTTTGTCGTTAGGATTGTCTGGGTAAATTACTTAAAAATAGGTCATCCTAGCCTGATGCCCCTGACCGTTTTGCAAATGTATTGTAGTCTAGAACCACATTTTTTGTTTCAAAGGGTCTCTATATCAACGGCTGGAAACCAAAAATTCCTCTGGGTGCAATCAGATGGAGCTACAACAAATCAGGGTGTTGCAATCATGGACATAAAAAGAATGGACCACAGACTGAAAAATGGCCCCCCATTCATTCCTATCAAAACTTCTCAGTGGTGCAGGGGAACATCAAGGAAAGATTTGCTTCCGCATTATGGGCGCCTAGACACGCCCACGCCGATACAGGCAGTTCAAATAAAAAGAGATAGAATTATTGATCTAGAAACTTCATAAATATGTAAGATTGCTCCATATAACATCTAACATCAACAACATGGTAAACGTATGTAGCCCTAAAAAAAAGGCAGTTCAATGTTATTGCTTAAGAAATAGATTCCTGTTGATAGTACTAACTATTTACGAAAAATGCAATCAATAATTTATATAAAAGTAAATGGTTACATATCGACCAGCAACGAAGTTGGAGTAGCCTACCCAAATAATGAATTGTAATAATGAATTGTAACACGCCAACATTGTTAACTGTCATACATAGCTAAACAAGCTAATGAAAATGAAATACCAACGCAACTGAAGTGTTAATATTAGACTATTAACAATATTATGAAAATTACGTAGGTCTCCCATAATCATTCAGGTAATCAATACGTCAGTGCCTGTAACAGCTATTTCAATGATATGTGTGTTTTGTATATCCGTGTTCAGCGCCATTCTTGTTAAGTAAATTGAAAAACCTCAGACACGAGAAGTCAATGGAGCCGGGCCAGCCTAGCCATGAAACCGTTTGTTTCATGTTTAAAACATGAGCTCACAGATTTGTCTGGTTCACAGGCGAAAATACATACTTCTTTGTTAAAAAAATGTGGTTATCTACCCTGATGTCAGGTGTTACCTTTTGAGATGTATGACTAGGAAACAAGAGATCAAAGTGGCAGCACACAAGATAATGTTCTGGTATCATGCTGGTACCTGAATACCTTTACTCACCGATAAAAGGTCAACATCGTTCTGGAAATCCACCAACAAAGAGCATGTTTTTTTTTACAAAAACAGAATGACATTTGATACAATTGGGACTGAAAAAGTGGCAATGCTTGGACATAGTACTATTTGTGATTTTATAATCGTATTTTGTGATTTTATTGTCACATTCCAGTTGAGCTGTTCGCATGACATGTGTTGATGCAATAGCCTGAGAATTATGTATTTTTTAACGCATTACATTTACAGCATTTTAAAGTCGCAATGTGTAATATTTAGCCCCTCAAGGTAGCCGGCGGGAGACTTTCAGAATTGAGAACACTCAATAACAGTGTTCTGTCCACACTCACTCTATGATGCCAAAATGGCGTAGCAAGGGTGGAGGTTGCACGTCTCGGGTGGGAGGGGATTTGGGAAGGTCGATACTAAGATTATTGTAAACAAAGAGAGAGACACGGGCTGACCGGCATTTTTTATTTGTAGGATATGTCAGAGGATGTGTTTTTATTAAAAACATTATTGAAATCACTATCGAGCTGAAATTGATGGCGTGATTCAATGTTATATATAACACAGTGCTGTCCTAGAGGAAGCAGTACAAAAACCAACCCAACACATTGATATTGGTTTGTGCTGTTTGGTTCCGATATTTATCATGTACAGTGGAATGTGTATCATAACTTAGTAGGTGCTCTAAATGTGACTAAAACGCATGGTTTAGACAGATAGAGAGCTCTGAAACAGCAGAGAGAAAAAGAGGGACTGAAATGACCATCATATTTTATCAGCGGTGATATTCTGACCCATTTCCACCTAGAATGGAAATTCCTTGCGCCTGGCTGATCCAGGTTGATGAGGTCTTCAAACTAGGCTGGTGCTGTGGCCATGAGGAAGGATGTATCAGTCCATTTCACTTGACTTGACCCATTTGACTTCACTCAACTACACCTCAAAGGAATCTCTTATGATCAGGGTCAGCAGAAATTGTTTTGGGCATTGCCTGAGTTACAGTTCCACTCAGCAAGACAATATTGATTTCAATCTCTAGTATAGACGTGATAAAAAGCTATTTTACTGCTCTGGGGAGAAAAACATATCTGTCAGCGGCAATGGATAGACATGAAGGATGCCAAGACTTACAACAATAACGGTGCGGAAGCAAGCCATGATGTCATGCCTGTGATTACTGAATATTACTGAATATATCCGTCTGCTGTTCTCAAAGAAATTAAGCCTATTGCTAGCTGCTAGAGTGTGCATGGCAAATATCGTTATCCTTGATCTCTTCAACATTGTGGTCGATTACATGACATGTTTACCTGTGTTGGCGTGAAACTGACACAACGACTGAAAGATCATTCATCCTACATTAAGCAATGTGTTTTATAATGCGGTCACATGTGCTAGTGAAGAGAAATTATGGGAGTAAAACCAAAAAGTATATCGAAAAATTAATATATATACATATATAACTAATCCTTGCACTTTTTTAAAATTCTGTTGATGTGTTTTCAACATCAAAAACCTGCTGGGCATTGAAGTCTATTTTTGTTGCCTTCAGATATTTAAATATTACTAAGTTGAAAGGCAAAAAAAAGAAGTTGGATTTTGTTTGATGCGTACAGCGCTCTGCCAACGTTTTCCACCCAGGGTGGATGTCGACTGGAGGAAATGTGTCAGTGTTTATCCCCAGGTTTTTGACAAGGCTGGGGACATACCGAGCTATTGTTGTTTATGCTAGCGTTCGCTGGCTGGGGGATTGAGTGTCAAGTCAGAACGGTGCTCGCAGTAAGAAAGGAAGATGACACGTGCCATTCTTCAGCGATCATCTCTCAATCTCCCTGAACCGTTGAAAAGTAGATCTTCTCAATGGTCATGGCAATCCACCGAAGGCAGAAAGTCAAGTGAAGCTAAACTCTCGCTGCAGTCTATGGAAGAGCTTTACGAAATATTTAGAAAAAATGAAAAATCAGAGCCACACTCAGTATATAAGTTGAGAGTTCCATGGCAAGAATAATAGTAAAAAGCTTACAAAGAAAATCCTATACTGTGATTCTGTGATTAATAAAAAAAAAAAAAAGCCTTAATAGTTTGGATGGTTTAAAATGATTGGCTGATTAATTGTACAATTATGTTATATTTTACAGTTTCGCATAAAGCTGTGTATAGTCAAACTTAAAATAGGAAAACGAAAGGTCTGGACTGAGGATTCTGCCTATTACTCTCCCATTGGGATAAGATAGTTAGCAATTTGATTTCTCTGTTTACTCTGCAAATAAACCACCTGCAGCAGGAGATTCCTGTACATAAGACAACCCGAGTTCCTCTTCAATGTGGATGTCGTACACCGCATCCTCGTCTATAGTTAGTGCAACAAAGTCCACCCTACACACCACCTAGATGCCTGCCGCACTCAACCTAGTGTGGTGATGTTGAAGCAGGGTAGTGATGTTGATAATGATCCATGGCCTGGTACTCCATGTTCCCACGCAGGAGATTCCTCGTATGGGGATGGCTGGTTTAACGAGCGCACACTGATTATACTCAATGTGCAACAGGTGTGCATTCTCAACCAGCCTTAGAGGCCAATCAGACTCGCTTAAACCAGCCATCATCCAAACACATGGGTGTGTTCACATCACTTGAAACTATGGGGAAATCATTTTTGCGACGTCGCAAAGTTCTCGTGAACAACACCTCATGACGCCTTTATGATTATACTTCCATTCGGCAACTGGGGCCCAGTTTTGATGACAGAGTTGCCCAGTTGGTGTGGTTTATTAGTGACGCGCATGAACATGGAGGAACAGGAACGTTTTACTCAATATAAAAGAATCAACCATCATATCACACTTTACTATTGATTGACCTTGTAACCGTCTGTTGGTATCCACTTGCTCCGTTTTAAACGTTCTGTACAGGTAAACCAGCTCTAGATAAGGGAAAGTGTAGCCTTCCAAACAGTGGCAATACAATGTGCTTCTCATAATTAAAAGCAAAAGGATAGTAGGTGATAGGCTGCAAGGAAATAAGGCATTTCAACTTGAAACTGATCCCACTTAGTTCCTTTTAGTTCAGACTCTTTTTTTTTTTAAATCGGATAAAAAAAACCCTGCTGTGAAGAACTTTTAGATTCTCAACCCGGTGCACATGAACGGTCGCCGTCGGGAACAGGCTCAGGGGTGGGCGTCATCACTGGCGAGCCGTCTCGTTATCACCGGGACCATGAACGCTCCTCCACTCCCACAGTTTGCTAAAACTAATGATAACCTAAAACAATATTTTCTTTACTTAAATTAAAACTATGGGTTTTATTTCGCCAACATTAACAAGCAGGTTAATAACTAACTAATAAATAACATAACGTTTTGTTTTTGTTTTTTAAATCATACAGAAAGTATTTAACAGTGCTATAAATAATAAGTGTATTAAACGATCAGCTTACCATATGCATATTCACTACGACTCTGCGTTTGATTACCCATGAGTCCTTGCAACTGTACATTTTTATCAAATGTTATATTTGCTTTTAAAATTATTGAAATGATAGTGTAGAAATTTTTCAGGAAAATTAGGACTATATATTCCACAGGTTAAAATTAAGAACTACAAGCTGCACAACCTGGAAATATTATGCTTTGCCATTTTTAGTGTTAGGTTTTTATTACATTTCCTCTTAATAATGCATTCTCACCTTGAAGTTTATGTTTTAATTATACAGGCTTAGTATCGGAAGAATTACATTCTATTTCTTAAGAAAAACTTGATTAGTTATTTATGGACATTTAATACAATATTATATAACAGGAAATTATCAGATTATATTGACTGGTGAGTTCATATCCCAGACTAATGGACATTTTCCATTTCTAAGTTGCAAGGGTTCATTGAATCTGTATATCGTCTACACAGAAAAGCCAGAAAATGTGAATTTCCCTGTGGGGTGTTCCACGAACGGAGGTTTAACAAATACTGAGTTAACGCTGAACTCTAGGTTGATTGACCCCGTGCCGACTAAGTTTTCAGTTCCACAGCAGCAGTTATGCATTAGTTCAATCAACTCGGGGTTGGTTAACACACTAAAAAGACATGATGTATGGATAATGGAAACCCTGATCGAAATGGCGAAATGGGCTGCTTATTTCAATGAAATGGAACTCCAGGTTCTCCTGGAGAGCTATGACGAGGAGAAGGACATTATCACAAGAAAAGGGAACGCTAAAGCCTCTGCAACCCGGAGAACCTAAGCCTGGCAGCGGATCGCTGACCGCGGAAATGTGTTTGCTACACGTCAAAAGCATGATCCTTAATATTTGAGCCATGAATCTATAAATTCCAGTTCCAGTTAAGCATTCTTAACGTTCCTACCACATAACCCTTTTCTTCTAAAAAAAAATATGTACTCCGATGGCTCCCAAGCGGTCAGCGGATCAAGTAAAAATAAAGTATAAAAACATACAAACTGGTAAGCTTTTCCCACCATCGTATTGGTCTAAATTTAAATAAGCCATTTTTTTAAGACAATTGTAAAAAGGCAGACAGTCGGCAGACTAGATCTGGCCTTCAAATTGTCTTGACCCCGGTGGAGGAGCTGTTAATAAACATAAATTCAGGGCGCCCTGGCATGGAGGGGGTACCTGGAGGTACCTCCTCAGAGAGTCAGGGGCCATGTGAGGGTACCCCCCTGGTTGAATGTAGGTTTTTGTGTTTTCTTGCATTTTAGATTTTGTTTGCCTTCGAAGTAACACATGCAAACCGTGTGCGTGCCACAGCACACATGTTCCAAATGTTACTTTTTTTGGTAACTGGGTAGAAAACCTAAAAGTGACAATTCATCAACTTCCCAGATCAAGATGGATTAGCGCTTGTAATGAAGCCGCCGGCTACGATCAAACATTCTCCAGTGGATGTTAGTCTGTTGGGACTATTTTATACTTTATGTTGTAAGTGCCTCTTGGCATAGTACTCAGACAACATCGCTCTTTGTATGATAGGAGGCCGATAAAAATCTTGGATGGGTCATCTGAAAGGACTGAGATGTGCTCAGCATCTTCAACTTTATGGCCTAGATAAAACTACCCTTTGCAAAAAAACGGAGGGCTACGCAAATAGTCTGGAGTGAACTTTGGCCAGGTCCTCGATTGGTAGTGTTGGCTATGTAAGGCTGGAGACGGCTATTTAAATATATTAAAGATTTGCGCGAGAATCTATATTTCTCTAGCAAAAAGTCATCCGATATGCCAAGATGTCGAGCCGTGGTCTTATTAATCACTCCCGGTGGATTGCACGAATAATTTGCGCTCCGATATCAGCAGTTCTCTCATCAAAAGGGCATGCCATTGTGAACACATGGAATCTGCGGTGAACGTGGGTTTAAATACCCAAAACCGGGTTACGTTTCAAACCTGCGCAAAACCTGCTCCGACCAGGTTTGATTCAGAGCATATGTTTCTATAGCAACTAACATACCGTGTTCCTTTTGGAACGGAAAACCTAGGGTTACTGCGAACCCTGGGTTAACTTACCCAGTTATGTGATAAAACCGGCTTTGTGGAACACCCCACTGTTGTCTTAACTGTTTTCAAGTGAAGTTGTTGACGTGGTTACAAACTGACATGGCATCAACCATGGGCCAATGAGCAAGCACCATGTGCAGTGAACCGTGCCCTGTGGTTGGTGGGCCCATCAGTGGAGGTGGGGCAAAGGGGAGTATTGATGAGTGACATGTTTGTATGCACGCTCTGTTGTTTCTGGGATTGACAAGTGTTTGAGCAACAGTTGTTGTACGAGGACCTGGTGTTTTGTCTCCAGATTGCCATTCCTAATAGTAAGCCTACAACTATAATTAAGAGCTTAGTTAACATTAGTGAAGGCAGTAATACACATTATTATATAGCATTAGCATGGAGGTTAGGGTTAACCCTGAAACATTAAATTTTGTATAAATGAATACCTTAGTTAATATGAACTTCATTAGTAAACATGAACACCATTATTAGTTAACGCTTAATTAACTGTTAATTAACTGTTAGTTAATGCTTTATGCTTATTATTGCCTTCACTAATGTGAAGTATTGGTTGGTTGTATGCAACCTTGTATCCTTATTGTAAAGTGTTACCCTTTAAGTGAGTTAAACTGGAGAAATTTTAAACAAAAAACCTTATTTATTAGCTGGGTGTGTCAACCGTCAACGAAGGTCTGGGGAGCTTTGGAGGGCCTGCATGGGGTTTTGGGGTGACGGTAATCCACCTAGTGCATCACATGGCCTTTGAAGAACAATGAAGAATGACAGGAAGTCCCTTGGCTCTTTTGGAACAGGGGCGGAGCTGGGGGGTGGGGCACTAACTGCTTATGGTTTGTGACATATTGTTGCATGGTATTTCGTTCGCCACCAGATTGGTAGTTGATGCGGCAGGTTGACGTCGGTTCAGCTTTGGTACGAGGAAAAACACAAGAATGGAATAAATAGCTTTAGGGGGGCAGGGTGGGGACAGGGTGGTCGACTCGCAGCTGAAATGTACTAGACTCTACCAACAATGTCCACTTGGTCAAGTCTACTGGTGGACCTGCTGGAGCCTGAAGCCTGACCTACCGGGTCATTTATAACGTATCTGAATCCGAAATCTGTCATATACAGTGGCAATTTCTCACAAAAGAAGTAGCTCCCTTTTTTTCCCCTATAGATTCCCTTAAATAGTACTTGTCAATAGACGGCAATATCCGTCAAATGGGAGAATTCAGGCGATGCAGATAAATATTTGAGGACACTATAGCGTCCTATGTGGTCGGCTTACATATTCATGGTCTTGTGTGTTTCATGAGATCTGTTTCCCGCGTCATGCGGTTGCTTTATGGTGTGCAACGAGGCCCATGATAAATATTAAATCATGGCCAACGCCTTGCAGCCTATGTGACTGATTGTTGATCCTCAAGAAGACATTTTTCACTGGGTACCACACTGCCCTCCTCAAAACCCTGCATTTGTAGTCAGCCTCCATTTATAGGAATCCCTGAATATAAGACTCTATTCACATCCCAACACCTGTATGTTCTGTCGTTAAGATTCTCATTTTCATTTTAATCTAAAGGAAGCCACGACATTGACCTCTGAGGTCAGTGACAAAATGTCAGCTAAGCAAGGGGAGACGAACCAGCAAAATGGTTTGATTACATTGCTGGAATACTGCTTAATATTGTGGTAGCCACAGGAATGTCCCAAAAGTAGTTTATTTAAAATGTATCTACATCTGGCAATGGTGAAGGAAAAAGGTCATATTGGTTATGTGATATGCATTATTTAATAATTAATGTCAACCCAACCACAGTGACCAACGTGACAGCGTGGACCGTTTTCCTTCCCTCATACACTGTAAATGTCACGCTTATCCCGGGGATTCCGGTCCATTTGTCATTTGAGGAAGGTTGGAATCACGTAATTTAGATTCTGAAATGTCACGCGGTGTCATATTAAGGTTTGAGGCCCTACAACATCTCGCTGGCCCTGTGGGCGCTCACTTTAATGAGACAGCTCAAACCGCCATTACATGAAAAATAAAACATGCATAAATAATTCCTGAAAGATCCGAAAGGTGCGGTCGGCGGAGGGTACCGCCCGTATTCATTCAAATGTTTAATAGATCATCACTTCAAACAGCGGCCTGCCTTTAACATATTAAAAGGAATCTTCAGATAGGGGAGCGAGAGGTGGTCACAGATGATCTGAGACGTCAAAGAAGAAACAAGGGAAAACAATGAAAACGGAACACCAACAGTTTGTTAACTCTCTTCCTTAAAATCCCTGCCCAGCCGGGTTGCAAAGGAGCCCGTGTAGGCCACCCTGCGAAGGCATGTGGATCCGCCTACCTCCTGCCTGCCAGCCTCTCTCCTCCCAAGGTTGATGGGAGGCATGTACAGCTTTAAGCAACAGCACCCCTTACAGGCCATGGTGTGAAGTGAAACCCCTATGCGAGTCAGCAAGGGCGGCCCCGTGTTACATCAGCTGAACTCCACCGGTCAAACGAGCCTTGGGGGAAATCGAGGGTGGTTTTATTGCATTTCTCTTTTTTTTTTTCTTTTACGTCTCGTCTTTTCGAATCTTTCCTCCTCATTCTTGATGTGATTCCGACAGGAACGGACATCTGAGGCAGTGCACCTCCGTGTCTGCTCCAATCACTTGGACAGCGGAAGAATCTGTCCAACGCTTTGCTCTCACTCACTGTCTGCTGTGCGTTATGATACCCGCGCGCTGTCATGCAGGCTACCGTTGTGTGCATGTGGTTGGTGTTTGGGATTATTTATTCACCCCCTTTTCTTTTCAATGTTCTCGTTTTTATGAACTTGTGCGTTGCACCGACCTGATGAATGCTAAATACCTAAACGACCTGCCTCTGAACAGCTGCAGCATTTTGATCTGCATCGGGTCTCACCTTTGGATGATCTCACGTGTTAGT
Source organism: Melanogrammus aeglefinus (assembly GCA_900291075.1). Lineage (NCBI taxonomy): Eukaryota > Metazoa > Chordata > Actinopteri > Gadiformes > Gadidae > Melanogrammus > Melanogrammus aeglefinus. The sequence goes on along the minus strand of OLKM01000408.1, from coordinate 175,849 downwards.
CGTTAGAGTTGTTCTATATCATTGTGTAGGGTCTATATTGGTTTATTTTTATTCACTGATTAGACAAAGTTGATGATATCTGACACACATACAGTAATGTCGATGAAATGGTGCACATTTATGATTCATGTGTTTTTCACGCTACAAAAATGTTTCTCTGGACCCGTTTTGGGGACGTTCTGAGAGAGATTGCAAAAAACATAAATAATCAAGAATAATATCCATAGCTTGACCACTTGTGCCTGTACTGTGTACAATAACGGTTGAAAAGTTACAATTACAGTTTGATCTAATGAATCATTAATCATATAAATGGTACTAGAAACAATTCTAACAGAATGAATGTTCTAATATGCAGAATAAACAAATAAATTGGTATTTATAGAGGGATGAGCATGAGGCCTTGCTTTTAGACAAATCTCCAAAGGTCTAAGCTAATGTGTCCATACAACTGTGTGGTAGGGAAGCCTTAAACGCCATGACTGTGATTCACTCATTGTGTACCTCTAATAGTTATTATCGGGTAAATGGTGTCCATTAAATGTACATCTGCTGCGCTAAAAGACGAGGGGTCGCAGTGATTACCTTCATCTCCAAGTCAGAGGAAGAGCGAACGGGGCTGCTAGGCCTGATGCCCTAATGTCTGCAGATCAGAGCTGCTCAACGATAATGACACCAGTCTCTCTCTCCCTTCTCTCTCCTATCCTCTACAAATGTGGAGCAATATTCAACCCTCAGATGTACTCCTAGTTCTTTTCTGCCATCAGACTGAGTCTCTCTCTCTCTCTCTCTCTCTCTCTCTCTCTCTCTCTCTCTCTCTCTCTCTCTCTCTCTCTCTCTCTCTCTCTCTCTCTCTCTCTCTCTCTCTTCTCTTCTCTCTGCCCTCAGACTCGATCATGCTCTCTCTTCTCTCTCTCTCTCTCTCTCTCTCTCTCTCTCTCTCTGATACTGTACTGCCCATTACCCTTAATGTCATTATTTCATTACCTAGAAGAAGCCAGGGTGCCCCCCCTTTCAGAGCGAGGAGAGAGAGGTAATGAATCCAGCCCTGGCCCAGAGCTTTGAACATGATCGCGATATCTCTCTTCTCCCCATGTGGCCGTGGCTGATCTGCAGACTCACACAGTTCTACATCCGTGACGCCACCATCAAGGTAAGGCGTTCGCTCTGTGGCGCTTTGTTGTTTTTCCCTTGTTGAATGTTCAAATTGCTTTCCCATGTCCAAGTATGTTTTGCACGCCAATAAAGCTATTTTCAATTGAATGAAATTGAATTGAATTAAATTTAACGATGATGAATTGATGGCTCTGAAACCTTGGCTGCTCTCTGCCGCCCCCCCTTCTACCCATGGTGTGGTGCTGGGAGGAGGTCTCGAAGCGTTGAAGGGGGGACGACCAGAGGTGGGGCTGTGCATAAAGAGCATGAGTAGCATATTAATGCCACTGCAAGTGTCTGAGTGTGGGTGTGATAGTGCATACGTGTCTACCTAAAACGGTGTGTGTGTGTGTGTGTGTGTGTGTGTGTGTGTGTGTGTGTGTGTGTGTGTGTGTGTGTGTGTGTGTGTGTGTGTGTGTGTGTGTGTCTTAATTAGTGATGTGTGTGTGTCTAAGTGTGTCTGAGTCTGTGTCTGTATGAGCATGTGTGTGTCCCAGTTCGTGTGAGCCTGTGTCTGTATGAGCATGTGTCTGTGTCTGTGTCTGTATGAGTGTGTGTGTGTGTGTGTGTGTCTCAGTTTGTGTGACTCTATGTGCAGTAGATTGGGAGGAGGAAAGGTGTACTAATTAGCTCCTGAATACTCACTCACACTTTCCCTTCCACCACTACTTTGACTTCCCCCCCACAGTGGGGCTGGCAGCAGCCATAGAGCAGAGATCGTTGTCCGTTGCCCTGGGTTGACAGTGGTGAATAATCCGCGCTGAAGCAAGAGAAAGTTTTAACGAGGGGAGTTCTCGGGTAGAATAGCCCAGCCTGCTTTCAGGTGGACCAATCAAAAGAAATTCAAATAATTTTTCGGGGCCAGAATGCAAGGTTGTCCGAGTACCACCTTGAGAATAAAATGACTGCTGTTCAATTGTGTAGCTAAAGGGAGCCAAGGAGAAAATGCTTAGTAATATTATATGAATAAGGATACGGAGTGTAACAGTAACTAGGCAACGCTTTTCTTGTTGCTTTAGAAATACCCTTTTTAGAAAGAGCTAGTCGTTTCCAGGTAGAACCTTTACGGTTACAAATCAATCGTGTCCTTTCTTAGGCCGATTTCAAGCTCAGTGCGACATGCATCAGTCGGGATTCATCACGCACAAAAGCCCCGCAATTAAGTTTCCGCTCAGATCAAGAAAGTAGTCGTGTTTAATCCGAATGCGCACTGAGGCACTGCCTGATCTACGGGGCTCTGTCATCCCCCTTCTCTGTTTAATGTCAATGGATCTTAGTCACATCAATGGGTTCTTTGTGGCGGGATACCAGTTTGGTAGACAATAAAATCGCTTTTTGGCCGTTCAATGCCAAACATTGAGGGCAGTTTGATGGTCAGCGATGTGTGTGTGTGTGTGTGTGTGTGTGTGTGTGTGTGTGTGTGTGTGTGTGTGTGTGTGTGTGTGTGTGTGTGTGTGTGTGTGTGTGTGTGTGTGTGTGTGTGTGTGTGGGCATTAACCTGCTGTTCACTCAAGGGTAGGCGATAAACGCCAGGAAGGTTAAACCTGATGCTAACGTCCAGACTTCCAGTCATCATTCAATAACATTATACATAATGTAATGACTAATCTTTTTCTGTGTGTGTGTGTGTGTGTGTGTGTGTGTATGCCTGCAGTGTGTTTGTGTGCGCATATGTTGTGTTTGTGCGTGTGCACGCATGTGCGCGTGAAATGGCTTTCACCAGCTGTTCAAGGGTAGGCGACTTCAGCCACAGAGGTTATACCCGACGCTAACACCACGACTTCTCAGTCTTCATTCATTTACATTTGATGCACTCAAACGAAAAAATCTTTTGTGCAGTGTCAATGTGTTTGCATGTGTGCGTGGGAAAGTGCAGAAGCCTTGCAATAACGTTGCACATTTCACCGACTTTGACGAGCGCTGTAGGAAGCGGAATACAGTCATTACTAAGGGGCCGCGGGCGGCTCCAAACCACTTCGAACGTAATGCGATCATCGCCGGTGACGACACCTGAGCCATCGCCACATCATCACCAGCTCTTCCGGGTCAGACGGTGAGGACAGCCAGCGACATATGAAGGCCCCACTGAGAACCATCTGTGAGCACGCAGGGCGAGCGAGCGACGAGGCAGGATGCAATGGAATAGCAATCAGGTGGTGACACGGGGCGCCCACGCAGACTCAAGGCAAGGGTAAAGGCTCGAGGAGAGAGAAAAAAAAAATTCAGAATCAATTCGCTCTACTTTTCTTTACATCTTGGTCTCCTTTTTCTCGTCTTTAAATTCAATTTCTGTGGCCTGTAGGGAGGGAAGTGGAGCGTATTGACGGAGAGAGAAGAAGAGAGAACTCTACTCTGTATCTAGGTCACCCCTCTCCGTCTCCCCTTTTTCCTCTCTCTAACTTTATCTCCCTCTGTTTGACCCCGAGTCCGCGCATCGTGTTCCTATCTTATATAAATAATAATGAATTGAAAGTGTTTCTCATGAATTGAAGTCATTTGAAGAATGGAAACCAAATGTTTCTGTCAATACTTGCCACGACCGCTTTTGCTACTGGTAGTACTGCTACTACTACTTCTTCTGCTACTGCTACTACTACTGCTACTACTACACTTCCATTAGAACAGAAACTGTTTCCAGTGCATTCCATCTGTCTGTGCCATATATCACTATCTGAGCGGAACAGTTTCTTCCCCATTCTCTTATTAAATCCACTGGTCTCCTCTCACTGCACCTCTAAGTTGAATCCCCCCTCTGTCGTTCTCGGCTGCCGTTACTGTTGTAATTCTTTATTTTCATTTTTTGTGTCTTATGTTTGGCTGCCCTTTTCTATTTGTTTCCCTCCCCACTGCTGGCTCAGAGACCTGTCTGCTGTGCTGGGGGGTGAGACATGCAAAGGGGATACATGTCGAACATATGTATGGGCAGGGAAGCTAAGCTAGGAAGAGGGGGGGGTGTGTGTGTGTGTGTGTGTGTGTGTGTGTGTGTGTGTGTGTGTGTGGTGTGTGTGTGTGTGTGTGTGTGTGTGTGTGGTGTGTGTGGGGGTGGGGGTGGGGGGGGGGGGGGGGGTGGGGGTGTCAAAAACACTTTAACCCTGCCATATGCCGACATGTGTCTTCATTAACATATATGTTGGTATGTTAATTGCAGTTGCATGCTTCCATCAATATTCCATCCAACAATATGGAGACACGATCCAGCTATGAAGGCATCAAACTATCTCTAGTTTTGTTTGTTGTATTTCAGAGAGATTTTTGGAAAAGTTAAAGCATTGACATTAGGTGTTTGGATGGCAGGCTGCAAGATTCAGAGCAAAATGTGTGTGTATGTGTGTGTCTGTGTCTGTGGGTGTTTGCACAATGCACAAAATTGTTTGTGCGTTGTTTTTGTGCATGTCTGCCTACTATTGCATGCAGAAGCATGTACTGTATGTCTATAAATTAGTGTTTGTGTACGTGGACACGCATGTCAATAAACAGGGGTCAGGTAAGCAGACACATCCACAGGTCAATCAGCAGAGAAACACAACAGGTGATATGTCTACTGTGTGTGTGCGTGCGTGCGTGCGTGCGTGCGTGCGTGCGTGCGTGCGTGCGTGCGTGCGTGCGTGCGCTTATATGTGTTTGTCTGTAAATGTGTGTGTGTGTGTATGTATGTATGTATGTATGTGTCAGGGTCTGTGTCTGTCTGTGTGTATCTGCGGTGAGCCCATATTACTGTAACAGATCCCAGGAAGTTCTAATCCACAGGGGGTCTCAGTGGAGAGGTACATTCCCTGAACCACCCCCACCACAGATACTTCTCCTTCTACTTCCTCCCCCCGGGGGTTCAAGACTCCAGCCAGATCACAGAATCCGCAGGTGGGAGAGGGAGAGAGAGAGTCTTAGAGAAAGAGCTAGAGAGAGATCGACAGAGTCACTGAGAGATAGACCCAGAGAGAGAGAGACTTCCAGTTTGTGGATGAGAGAGAGCGAGAGCTGAGATGAGATGGGATTAATCAGTAAAGCAGAGAGGGAGGAGGAGAGATGAAGGGAGAGAGAGATTTAACAGCAAATGAGAGCGATGGGAAAAGAGGGAGATGGAGAGAGCAAGCGGTCATAGATCTCGCTGCTGTTGCTGTAGAGACAACATGTAGAGGAGGGGAATAAGGGAAGAGAGGGAGAGCGCAAGAGAAACAGACGGTTGAAGAGAGAACCAGAGGGAAAGAGAAGCGCAAAAACATCAGTGGGAGGAAATATATCTTCTGTAAAATATGAGAGAGAGAGAGAGAGAGAGAGAGAGAGAGAGAGAGTGAGAGAGAGAGAGAGAGAGAGAGAGAGAGGGAAGAGAAGAGCAAAAGAGGAGGAGAGAGATATCTGAGAAGAGAGAGAGAGAGAGAGACAAGAGCGAGAGAGTAAGTGCGAGAGAGAGAGACAGATTTTGATTGTTACTATGATGTATGTTATCCTATTTTTGTGCTTTGGCAACGTAAAAGCTCTTCTATGCCAATAAAGCTCGTTGGAGTTGGAATATTGAGGGAGAAAGAGAGATAGCGGACATGTTTTGTTTTTTAACCCATCCATACCATTTCTCGCCATAAGACAGCGGACTTGTTTACTCGGCCCGATTCTTCTTTATGTGGTCTAAGTCACAGGATGGCTGATTTCATTACCTTGAATAACTGGAAGGGGGAAATCTTCCAGCCGGCATTTATTATGTAAACTTTCCCATGGAGTAAAATCTGGTGAGAGCTTCCGGTGTTTTGGTAACCCATTTGGATTAGCTCAGGATTTGGTTGATGGCTATAGATGGGGAGCATTGTTGAAGGATGAGGAGGCTGGTTGATGATCCTGCAAGGTTAGCCCTCTCCACTAGAGGGCAGTGTTAAGTTCTTGCACGGCTGTACAGCGTTGGAAGGTGGTTTGCCTGTTGAAGGACACAAAATACGCTCAATATTCAATACTGGATTGTGTGTCTCTATGTGTGCGCATGCATGTGGGTGTCTGTGCGTTCAGGTTTGTGTGAGTGCCTTGCTGTGCGTGGCTGTGCGCGTGCGTGCGTGCACGTGTGCGTACAACTGTGTTTGTATGTCTGTCTAGTTCTGTTTGTGAAACACTTCCCCAGCACATAGCCAAACCATTGAAATGCACACACACATTAATTCTAACACGATTTCAGTACAAACGAAAAACAAATAGAAACAGATCAAATCTAATAAACAGTATGCCTATCGGGCATGGAAAAGCAAATCTTTTATTCTATACATATATTTTATGCAAGACGTGTTCTTCTACGTGTTCTTTCAACGGTGCAACCGGCAGTTAAATTAAAAAGGCTCAAGGGAACACAGGTTATTATTGCAAAAGTTTGTGAAAACCATTATCGTAAAATACTATAAGTGAGGTTAAAAGGGGTTGGGAGTTAAGGACGAGGACTTAAGAGCTAATCTCCAAAAGTCGATGTCTGTCCTGTTCGATAAAACAATTGGTCCGTTTATTCCCAAAACTAAGCTCCTTAAAGATATTAAAGAAAAACGCCTTTTGTCCTCGATCGTAAGTATTCCATCAGTTTAAATAATTATTTTATTGATGAACAATGCTCTCTCCGCATTGTTATCTCTGTTCATCCTGACCTGTCACTTAATCAACCTAGTTCTGAGTTTTTAACAAACTATACCTTAACATTTAAGTCATCCTACACATAGGCTATGGGAAAGGTTAACAGCGACTACACAAAATCTCTGTGAGCTCGCCTTGTAAACAACTCAGGGCGCGCAACACAAAAGGGTTCGCCCATTAGTGCTCCAAAGCGCTTCTGTCCCAGACCGCACAATGGACAGGGAGCGCTATACGTATGTGGTTGCTATCACTGGAGAAAGATGAACCTCAAATTACCGCATAATGACGCCAGCGCAACTTTCTTGGCTACCTCGGAAAGTAACAGTCAGGGTCAAGATCACGAATGACCTCTGAGCCTCTGCCAGCTGGCTTTGAGCACGCTGATTGACAGCCAGGCTCATTTTTTAAAGCAGCGATAAGGACCAATGGACTCTGAAAGTAGTGTAGGCAGTGTAGAGTTTGGCCGTGGCTGAGAGTGTCGGATGTAACTATCAGCACTTAAACGTATCGCTGCTGTAAATTCTGCTCCTCTTCTCCGCGAGTGCTGAAGGGGTGAATGGGAGGCACTTTGGACATTTTCCAAAGCCTTTTAGAGAGATAGAGAGGGTGGACGAGGGATCCATGAATACTGTGGAAATAGCGACACTTAAAGAAAATCAACAACTGGTTGTTTCGGGGAGATGAGGTTTTGTACCCTTTGTGTGACTGAAAGGAATATACAAAAGAAATGTAATGCTACATGTGTCGCCTTGTCTTGTATTATGTAGTGGAAATAGGTCGCCAAACACTGTGCATTTGTCTGGATTAAAGAGTGGAGTCCCTAATATGAATTTAAATCACACTCAATGATGCACTTGATGCCCCATAAGAGCCTTCACAAATTGTATTAAACCGGTGTTCAAAATTTGTTTTTCTTGCGACACCAACACTAATCTTAATACTTTGTTTATAGTATTCAGTATGTAATGTATTCGTTTATTTATGAGTGCTTACTCTGGTAAGTGCAGATAAGTCCTTGGAGCTGGCCAATCGGCTTTGAGCCAGGCGGTGAGTCACCCTGTTTACTCCTCTCCAAGGGTTGATACGGTAAATGACACCATTAGAATCTCACAGCGATGTCATACACAGGCATTCAAACAAAAATGTAAATGTTGTGTCCTTGTCAAAGCTAGTTTTTACCTAGAGAAGCAGGGTAGTCGAGTCAATGGTTTGGGGTTGGACTCCCAGCTAAATAAAACCCAGTTTCAACTGGTTAATCGGTTGGCATCCTTGAGATAGATGGTCAAACCCAACCCGCTCATGTGTTACTCTGCTAAATGGCCCAAGTAACCAGTCCACCTTCTTCATCGCCGTCTTTTCAGCAGTAAGCGTTGAGACTGAGTTGAAGTGCGATATAAATAAAGTTGCCTTGCCTCAAAATACACGCCACAGGAGACAAACTTGGCTTGTGAAGATCAAAGAGCAAGAATACACTTGAAGTTCGTTCCCGGGTCCGACATTGTTTTTTTCAGTTTACTTCTCCACCTCCCACCAGTACATTCCTACCTCCCCTGGAAGGAAGGTGTTAAAAAACAGACTCAAAAGCATCTATGAAGATCGAAGAGCAAGAATAGACTTGAAGTTAATTTCCGTGTTTTTTTTTCAGTTTACTTCTCCAACTCCCACAAGTACATTCATACCTCCCCTGGAAGGAAGGTGTAGTCAAAACAGACTCAGAAGCACTTGTGAAGATCGAAGAGCAAGAATACACTTGAAGTTTGTTTCCGGGTCCGAACATTGTTTTTTTAGTTTACTTCTCCACCTCCCACCAGTACATTCCTACTTCCCCTGGAAGGAAGGTGTAGTCAAAACAGACTCAGCAACACCTCCAACTGCCTGGGATACCGCTATAGTTAGATACCCTCAGACTCAAACAGGCAGGTGGGACAGTCCGACCGGTTGAGCTTTTATTCGGTGCAAGTTCACCACAGTTTACCGGCCCTGAGATTAAGGCGTCAGCACTAGAGTCCCTGATTGTTTTGTCAAGTCCTATGTGTCGTGTGCAAATTCTATGTTTGGATTAATCAGTATATCGGTTTATTTGTGTTTCTAATAAGATAAGATAAGATAGATAATGATAGACACTTTAGTTGATCCCTTTCGGAATGCTCCTTCAGGAAAATTCCAAATTCCAGCAGCGGTAGTACAGACAAGACACATGAACAAGCAAGAAAAACACAAGCTAAAATGCATCAAGAAATGGTATAAATAAGTACATTTTAAAAAGACGCAGCACCAGCAGATGTTAGCAGCTGTTAATATGACAGGGTTAAGTCCAAAGTGTGTCCATATCATTGCAATATCTTATTCTAAGAAGCCCACTTTTTCATTGAGTCCAAGCCATTTTCTTTGTCTGAAAGGAGTAAATTACACCACAGCATTGTTAAACACCTGGGCCCGGTTTCCCCGACACCTTGGAGCCTTCTTACCGCTACATCAATCATAACCTCTACTTTAAGTTCTACATCAACATCTTGACTGTTTATCAAATGTTTGTTGATAAGATTGGTCTGAAGCACTCGTAGAACCTTCTTAGCTCTACCATAGTGATGGTTCAGCATCTGACGCTAGTCGCCGCCACTGTAACCTTTAGAAATCCCTGTTGCGTATGGAACTGCCACATTGGAAGTGTTGTGTGTCACCAATGGGTTTAAGTCATTCATGAAGAAAATAATTGCTGGAAACTCCCAAGCACAAAATAAAAAGATAGACATGCAGGACAGCAGTGTTATGAGAGTAGCGTATGTGATTTTAAAAATATATAGAAAACAGCGGAGGAGATTGAGGCAATCACATCCTTAATTTCATCTGTGCAGTCGTTCAAATTAGGCTATGTATTTTCTGTTTATAAAAGGTGTCTTGTTGATTATTTAGGAAAATAGACATTTTGAAATGAAAGCTTTATTTATTTAGCTTATATTAGCCTATATAATACTGTTTATGCTGAGACTGCTCTGATTTTTGTTACCTGAAGGGGTTTGTGTGTGGGCTTTGCGCACTGCCCGGCAAGTGTGTGTCTGTCAGGTGAAAGCTAAATGTCAAGGGAAAGAGGCGGTGGTAGGAAAAAGTTGAGCGACCACTTATTACCTTCACTCGTTTCTTGTAATGGTTTATTCGTTTCCCAGTATAATTTCCTTAAAGGCCTACGCGCAGGTAAACCGGAAGTTTTGATTAATGGGTACATAAAGCACTCAATACGTGTATCATTTAGAAAAATGCCTCAAATAATGTTAAAAAACGCCTGTTTTTGGCGTTTTTGGCAGTAACGGGTGTTTTCTAATGCCATTCGGCGATGACGTCACGTTGGGGAGACGTAGGCCTTCCAAAACTATGGTGTCTAAGAGATGGCAAGAACCACAAATGACATGTATGACGGCCCAAAGCAGTATAATTTCGAACCCGTCAGACATGAGAGGGCGAATGAGGAATTGCCGAGAACTGATCAAAGCCAATTAAATGCATGGTCAGAGGAGAATGAGTGGAGAGTTGCTATCATTTAGCAACGCAGCAACTAGCGCTGGAGCTAGTCAATGAACTGCAGTGCATACAATAACAACACTTTTATTTATTTTTACTGTCAGTGAATAGCACCGACTGAAAGTCAACGTTTCCTTTATATCTAGTGGAAGCGATTATGTCGTAAATACCGGTAAACTTAGTCAAAAGATCTAGAAATATAAGGTATAATGCTAGCGATGGGCTAACTTAGCCTATTGGACACGCAGTCAGTGCACTTGCAAATGAGTGCCTGCAAATATAACCGATCGTGGTGTGACATTATTTAACCATCAATCTACCATAAAGTCGACCATACAGATTCACATTGTACACATGCACAAACCACATCGTCCAACCCGGCGGATGCTGACAGCCCACAACAAGCCAAACAACACCACGGCGGGTGTGCTCTCACTCTCCCACGCCCGTACACAATCACTCCAACTTATCCAACCCCAAAGTATAGGCTGCTTCACTAAGACCACAACTAGCCACAAGGCCTTTATAACCATGTAGTATGCCGAAGCCGGAAAGAACACACGCACACACGTCATCTTACGCAAAACAATCCAAAAAGATTTAAAGACTAGCATTTTACCATAAGTTAGAATGGACCCAAAGTATGAGATTGATACAATCTGGTTTAGCTTTCGCTTGCTATCCGTTTTTAGTATGACTTCGACATTATGTCTTTCTTGTGTTAGGCGCACATGACGAATTTGCATACGCTTATGGCTGGCTCCGCAATTCAAATAATAGAGCATATTTAATTATCTTTCTGTCTATCTATCAACGCATGTGTCTAGTTTTAATGTGATGTATTTTGTGTATGTCCAGTCAGACTTTTTGTCTCCCTTGTTCTGTGTGGTCTTGACGTCTTGTAGGCTATACTGTGAGCCGAACCACCTAAATGAATTCCAGACGATTTGTGTCATTTGGTATTAATAAAAACTTGACTAGGCTATCTATATTAGCGGACAATTGCACCATTTTAGGAGGCTCACGTGTAGCATATACTAATAATATCTATGTATCTGTATAATCTGCTGAACACTCTTTTACTAGTCTCTACTCTCAAGGGTCACAATGCGGCTTTGGTCCATGTCTCCCCAACGTGACGTCATGCAATGCATTCGGGGGAAATGAGAATCAATAGCAAACCGCTAAAATAGTACCTACTTTTTCTTTATTACCAACAAGCAAATTGCACTAATTCGTTGGAAAATAAACCTTGCAACACGGCCTTTAATTTAGAAGACAGGTTTTTTTTTTATTTGTATAATAAATAGCCTACAATATTTTTTTGAAGAGACCGGCTCCTAACAGATTGAGGTCTCCTGTGATAGGATCTCGGGGGGCATCGACCTTGAGGAGGTGGTGCTGGACGCTCTCAGGCCAGGCACTCCCCAACCCCAGCTGCGAGGACGTCCCCAGCTTTGAGGATCTCCCAGGACAGGCCAGCAGACACTTCTTCAATTTCAATTTCAATTCAATTTTGTTTGTATAGCCCTTAATCACCATTACAGTCTCAAAGGGCTTAACACTTAACACACTAAAAACAAAAACAAAAAACTAAATCAAACCACGCACCGACACCGGTCACTTCTTAGCCCCTCAGAGCCTAATTGTTTGTCGATTTACAAATTTCACAAATTGCTTGCAGAATTGTGCACGCCTTGACACTAGCCGTGTTTACATGGATACTTCTGATTTGATTAGAAGTGGAAGAACAGCTCAATCGAAATAAATCATATATACGCCACAATCATATATAATTGTATATATCGGCCATGGTTAAATAAATGTTTAGGCCTACTAGAAGGATTTCGAGCAATGTTTTATTCGCAAAGACTGCAATATTTATTATAATATAATATGAGGCAACTTGATCTCTGAGCAATCGATTTCAGCACGTTCTTTCTGGACGGCACCGTTTACGAATGACGCAAGGAGTGTTCCCTAAGAAGACTCCTAAGAGAGCGTTCGGGAACCATGCCTATAGAGGTAAACAACTTTGATAAGTCTAAACGTAGGCGTCTTCGTAGCGCCCTAAGAGAGAACCTTATCGGGAAACCGGGCCCTGATCGGTAAATAACGAGGCACTGCGCTACAAATCAAACATCAACAACAGCAGTCAAAAACACCTATCGACCAGATGTTTCCTTGACAATGCAAAAGAAAATACTCAAAGCACAGGGAAAGATATATATTAAAAAAAATTGTGTTATGGATGAACGTACCTAATATCTAATCACTGTTTGTAACCGGGGTCTGAATAGAATGAACCCTGCCCCAGCAGTTCCTGTTTTGGGAAAATACAGTACTTGGTGGTTAGCAACCCCCCCCCCCCCCCCCCCATCATTGTTCATCCATGAGATAACTGGGAGACACGAATGAATGTGTACACACTGCAAATATGTTTGTTTAATTTATTCGAGGCAGACAGACTTCATTTATTCCATTGACAAATGTGTTTACACACACAACAAAAAATGATGCGTTTGTTTTTACATGAATTATCCAGCGCTTCTTGGCCGTAACAACTGCAAGCTCTTTCAACGTCTGACTTTTGGAACTGAGTATCTCCCCAGCGCTGGGTGCCAGAGACTGAGTCAATCCAGAGTCTAGGGAATCGCGCGCGGATTGATTTAATTGTTGATACATTATTTTCTTTATTTACATTGAAAAAAACGCAACTGGTAGGCTCGTTGTTTGACGAGACCAGTTTCATAGTTGAGAGAGAGAGAGAGAGAGAGAGAGAGAGAGAGAGAGAGAGAGAGAGAGAGGAGGAGAGAGAGAGAGAGAGGAGAGAGAGAGAGAGAGAGAGAGAGAGAGAGAGAGAGGAGAGAGAGAGAGAGAGAGAGGAGAGAGAGAGAGAGAGAGAGAGAGAGAGAGAGGAGAGAGAGAGAGAGAGAGAGAGAGAGAGAGAGAGAGAGAGAGAGAGAGAGAGAGAGAGAGAGAGAGAGAGACTTCTTTGGCTATGCATTCACCGCACTGTGCTTCGGGAGGACAAAAGCATTATAATTTTCTGGTCTGATCAAACATATTTATTCAAAGTAGAAATTAGCGGTGGGAGTGATTGGTGTGTAATTTTCCCAGCAGGGGCTCTCTCTGTCTCTCTCTCTCTCTCCGCGGCGCCATGGGACACAGAACGATGACAGTGATGAAATTAGCCGCTCTGATCCTGAATGACTGACATTTCAGCTCAACTCGGTGCCGAAGCACCAGTCACGAGTTTCTCGTCGGCTCTTTCTACTCCATACTGTGCCTTTTGCTTCCTCTATAAATGCGCTCTAATGGATGACACAGTAGGGAACCGGAACTGTAGACAGGTACCATTTCAAACCTTTAAAGGGTTTTTTAATTTTAAGAGTTTAAAAGACCAAATCTATGTTTTCTAATCGAGTATAGATTACATTCAATGACAAAACAAATAAGATTATGTTAGATTCTATCAGATTATACACATGTTAGTAAAGTAAAGATTATATTATGTAAAAACTGATTCTATTATATCGGATCAGATTATTTTAGATTCGATCATGTTGGATTGTATCAGGATATGTTAACATCATATTACAGATTATCGTATGGTAGATGAGGTCAGACAACATTCAATGAAACAAAACGCATTTATTGTAATTCAAGAAAATTGTCTTTGAAACTTTAAAATGCATAATGTATGATGTTGCCCTGCCTCAACTGGAACCTTTGCTGTTTTTCTTTTTGTAGCCAAATGTTAGCATGAAGGTTGCAGTGTGTACGATTGTGTTGCATCTTGCGCTGAAGTTGTAGATTGCAATCAACTGAACAGCCCCCTCACCTTTCCCTTTCCAATGACGTAGGTCAGAGGTGCTACAGCAGCCTGTACCGGCCGGTCAGATGCCAGTAATTACGTCCAATGTGTCGACTACCACAGCATTGAGAAGCCAAGCGCCATGTGATGAGGTCAATTTATAGATTCATAAATAGTATTTCGGTCTTTAGCCTGTAAAACTTAAGGCTCAAGAGTTAAAAGCTGAGCAATAAGAAAGCGATTATGATTCAGCAATTAAAATATGTTCACTTGTCTGTTCTGGGCTATTGTAACAACGTGGGTGTGCAAGACTATGGCCTCCATAGAAGTTCAAATGAAAAGCTAAATCGAATGTAAAGAAAACACGATTATTTTAGTTTCCTTAAAATTACATAATTCGTTACATATTTTAAACCCCATTATATTATACACTTATTACAAAATTCCTAGGATTAGTATAATCCATTTCTGCTTAACACCACTTCATTCACCTTTTAGAGTACGTCTTTCACTTCTGTCCAAGGCTGTTCATTAGCCCAAAACTAAAGCAATATAACGTGTCAGTAATGCACAAACAGTGGTGATTTTGTGCAGTTACTCTTTAATACCGTGCCATGTTGCTAACAGTAGTAGCTTTTGTAGTGTGTAGCTAGCCATGACTCTCCCTGGGTGAGGAACTACACCCTGCTACAACACAGACACCATTCATACTCACTGGGAAAACATGTGTAACGTTAACATTTACAGGTGTTCAAAATAAAGGTCAGTGTGTGTGCGTGCTTGTGTGCCTGCGTGCCTGCGTGCCTGCGTGCGTGCGTGCGTGCGTTTTTGAGTGTGTGTGTGTGGATGATGGGTGGTTTGAGCGCCCTCACCTGGCCAGAGCCAGGCTTATGACACTCTGGGATTGGGTGATGATGCACACCTGTGGCGCATTGTACAATCAACAATCGATTGTGCAAACAATGCACCCCACATTAAACCAGCCATGAACCACACACACTCCAGTTAGTTTTTACTAGTAAGTTAGTTAGCTAGCTAGTTAGTTAATGCGTTAGTGAATATGGTGCTTAGTTAGTTAGTGAGCAAGCTAGTTAGTTGGTCAGTTACTTAGTTAGTTATGCAGAACCACAGCCCAAAACCGCAAGCGTCTCACTGAAAACAGCAATTTGGACAAGAGCATAAACACACCTGCCAAACTGACTGGACCCCATTTTGTCGGCTGCGTCAAGCGTAAGTGTCCCGGAGGACACTATACAGGCCCCAATATGACGACCTCTCCTGACCTCTGAGCTCTAGGAAAGAGCATGGAACAACTCTCCAATCCCAGAGGGAATCGGGGAAGAAGCATGGAGGACCTCAAGAGATGAGGTATTTGCCTCAAGGACCGACATGTAGATGAAGTCAAATAACACAACATGAAATTATATTAAAAGAAACGAGTAAAAGGGGTTGCCTGTGTATCTAGCATGACATGTTTTGTTCTTTCTTTGTGTCTCTTTTGTCATTTTCTTTCTTCATTTTTGAAGTCTGTTTCTTTCGTTCTAGCCTTTTTACCCCCCTCCTTTCAATCCTCTTTGATTGTGGTCGTGTTTCTTGCTAATCTTTTTTCCTCTCCCTCATGTTTCTTCCTTTTTCTTTCCTCGCTCTGTGATCGCGAAAGTGTGCGCGTGCATGTGTGTGTGCGTGCATGTGTGCGCGTGTGGAACATCCATTTTATAGTTTTTCCACATTGAGTCACCGCTGCCAATATCATTGATAATTTGTGACCCTTACGGGAGGGGGGGGTCCCAGAGAGTTTGGCCATCATTTCCTCTCTGTGATCAACAGTACTTCTATGCTATAACATCACAAGGATTATACAGTGCAAGCGGTACATTCATAGTCTAGACAGGGCTACCGGGGAAAATATACGTTTTCATTTTCTGCACTTTTTCCACCACGAACTGGTCTGCAATGGTCAAAATTTCTTTATCAGGGTGGCTCTTTTTAAACACAGAACTTAAAGAGTTAATTTGAAGTATTACACTAAATAAGCAGAGAACTGTGGAAAGATCCATTCAAATTGAACCTTCGGTACGATTTAGTAAAATTCATATGCTGTTTCCAGTGATTCCAGACTTTACTTGTTCACCACGATCCTCATATCCTAAACTGGCAGCGCGGATCAAGGATTGGATCGAGTCTGCGAAATGGATTTTTCAAAGCAAAAGAGGGATTCAGAGCCAAGATCAGATCATGTAATCCGATCTGACATTTGTTCTCGAACAAACCTGCCCTTTGGGTTAGTAAAAATGGTGAACTCGGTTTGGGATCTATTTGATCCAAAAAAAAAACAGGATTATCCTGATCCCATCGGAAGGGTGGATTCCATTGGTTATCCTCAAATTTGGTATTTGGATCACAGTGATCCAATCCAAAGTACCTTTAAAAAAAACTGGCATTAAAGTAAGATGGATCAGGTGATCCTGGATAGCAGAACACGGGATTTCCAAATCCGGATCAATTTGATCCAGACTACGTTTTTGTTTTTTTAAACTGGGCCAGATCAGGCTTTCATTAGATGAGAAGATGTTTGTTGTTGCAGAACCCATTGTGGCATGACCTATGAACTGTGACCTTTGACCTGGCCTGCTTGATGGGTGGACCCCAAGGGTGTTCAAGTTATATGGTGGACTGCTGCAGCCCGATTACATTTTGCCTTGCTCATTAACGTCTGGAAAGTCTGCAATTTCCAGATACATGTTTAATACGTTCATAATTATGTTTGCCCTGAGAAAAAAAATAATGGAGGTCTGAACCAATTAGGTTCAAATTATGCCAAACACACACACATGCAAACACAATTTATATACAATGCATGCTTACTGTTGCTAAACTACTGCACTCTTTATATATCTGGGTAGACAGCCCGTAGCCTAAAGGTTGTCCCTACTTAGTGCAATCTTACCTATCGAGGGGGCTAGGTGCGAGGTACTCACCACAGGTCCACAGCCACAGTCGGCCAACAGCTCTCTCTCTCTCTCTCTCTCTCTCTCTGTGGACCGCCACACCGGCACCTCGTCTCCAGGTGACCAGGCCGTGCTTTGACCCCCGTCGTTCAGTTCCCCGGTGTACAGTGGTACGACCCAAAAGTTCTCTCATGGTAGGTATCTTCAACAAAACCGTGCGTCCTCTGTTTTGATCCAACCCACTCGGGAGTCCTCACCTGCAGAGAGCCGACCCCAGGGACTCTGTATCCACGGTCTCACTCCCTGACACCCACCTGCAGCCTCACCTGTTGCCATTTACAGCTAACGACCACCTCAACACCTAACTCTGTGTGTTGAATCTTTTCAGCAAATCGTTTTGCTGAACCGATTCTAATAATTCAGTACACAAAAAATAACTTGTGTTACCATCACTATAATAATTATATAGATTATATAGATTATATAATAATCTATATTATTAGATTATATAGATTATAGATTATATAGATTACATAGATTATATAATAATCTATATAATAATGTGTGTATCAGCATTAATTAAAGTGAATTAATGTACCCTTAAGTCTCACCGTAATACAGTTATCTGTAGTCCGTTAGTAATAATAATAAAAATAATAATAATTTATCTGATTTTTATAGTGCTTTTCTAAATGCTCAAAGACGCTTTACAAATAAGAAAAGAATACATACAGGCACTCAAACAAAAGGGAAAAAACAACCCCACAACAATAGTAAACACATTAAGAAGACACATTAGTAGTCCTGGCTGTAGTCCACTGAAAAAAAAAAATTTTGTTGATGTTTGATGAGTTTTTATCTGTCTGAGTAGCTTAATAATATTTTCGGACATAATGTCTTTATTCCATTATTCCTGTTTCACTGAGAAAAGGGCCTTTATTTTCTAAAAAAAGAGAAACAAAAATGTGTGAGTTATTTTTCTGATGTTCTCAGCGATGTTATCTTTACCTGCTTTGACCTATCTGTTTTCATGAAGACTCCAGCTTAACTGTTTATCCCTCATTTCTCATGCATCTTTTCATATTATTACTATTATTTAACCCTCCCCCCCCCCCCCTCCCAACACACACACACACACACGCACACAGACCCACACACACACACACACTTCACAAACAACGCAGCACATGAATGGCGACAAGGGATTCACAGATAGGGTCCGTGGGCCTTTGAAAATAACACAGATTAGGGAAACAAAGGATTCTAAATCCGTTCAACTCCTCATTAGCGCATCCTATCACCTAAAGAAGTTCTCGTACAAGTTTTGATTTGTGGGGGTCGCCCTAGCCTGCAGGCGCGAACCAGAAAGGTCACTTTGCAATAAATCGCCATAACCCGCGTGCCAGAGCCACCTTGACATCATATTTTCTGTGCACCAGCAGTACCGACACGGTGACTATGAATTAGGTTTTATTTATCTTTTCCACTCCATGAGGTGACGCCATTAAAGGCACGCTTCTCAACAGATGTTGTGGTTCGCTCGCGTTTCTTTCCTGTCTCCAAAACTGGATCCAGATCAGTCGCGCTACGTGTGTGTTTGTCAGAAGCAGCTTGTTATTCTGACATTCAGTTTGTAGGTAATGAGCAGATTTTGCTGTCGTTCAAAATCCTTTTGTAAGTAGCCCGTCTTGTTTTTAACCAAAGTTAACTCACAGTGACGTGGGGGGCCTAAGATCCTATACATTAACTGTAAGGGACAGTCAGCGATTCATATAAAAGACAATATTTGGAAAGCAATCGCTGACCTCGCTCTGGACCGGAGTGAGCTCATCGTGACCCTTAAACCCCCTCCACCACACTGCTTTCTCTCACAGACTCTTATGAAAGTCTCAACCGCTGCTCAACTGACAGCACCACCACCAGGGCGGCCACCTCCCCCCCCCCCCTCCCCCACAGCAAGGTCCTCTCTCCCAATAAGGGTCCACGTATGCAGACCTCTCCCCCACAACACTCTGGGATCGTGTGGTGTTGGCACGCTAAACAGCTGGTTTCAGTTCACTCTCACTTATCTCTGGGCTGCTTGTTATGAAATGAATAGGAAAAGATGAAACGTCTTGGCTACCAAAGTAGGGATTGTTTTTTCTGCTTTAAATGACTAAAGCATGAGAGTAGGGGAAAGGACATTGACAGGAAATTACAGTTATAATTAAATCAGTTAAGATGATAAGTGATTGAACAATTACAACTAATGACAGACGTTTATATTCGGGGCAAAGCACTTAAAAAAAGTCACAGAAGGACCTTTTTTCCTTTTTCAATAATCCGTTCAGTAAATGGGGTTTTCCCCTCTTTTTTTTTTTTTAGGTTAGGCAGTAAATGGGTCCTACTGCGACCGCTGCAGAATGCTAGTCATAAGGGCCCTTTGTTCGGCAGCACTGTAGCACAGTACGGCTATAGTAAGCACAGTTGGCTAACTGTGATTTAAACAGACCATTGTCATTATCGGCTAATTGGGTCTGGGGTGGCTCCCCGGACAGCAGGCAGCGTTATGGAATTGTCACACTGGCTGTGGTCTCATCAAGGCTGCAGTAATGCGAGCGGTGGCGGTGGTCTGGCTTAATGCTAGCAGCACTCTAGCGAGGGGATATCAGGACTTACGGTGGAAGCCAAGCTCGATAGCTTTGCTTTTTTTTTTTTTCCCCCAAAGCTTTATTGAAGTGAAACATATTGCCGCAATGTGCGCCACCCTACTCGTAATCACCTTTCATCCGAAGAAATCGAAATTGCCTCCGCTCCTTATCACGATCATGAAACCGAGATAATAAAGAATTAAATGTCAACAATGGACACTCGCGTTCCACAACAACCAGAAGGCGAAAAAAAAAAAGCCTTAGCACTTAAACATAAGTACAGCGCTTTATTCAAGTGCACCATTTGTGGACGTAACGTGATGCAGAGCGGTTGAGCTGGCATGCAAGCCAAGGGGGAATATGGTGGTGATTACACAGAAAGTCTGTGCGCTCTCGTGTTTATAGCACTGACCCACTAATACGAGTGTGTGACATCCCCCCGGTCGAGGGAAGGCATGGCTCCTCGTAGGCGCGAGCGTGGCACGGAAACAGACCGTTGGCGACGTCTCAGAAAAAGTATTAAAGTCACTGCTTGTGACGCGCAGCAATAATCACAGGGGCTGACGTGCATCACTGGAAAGGTCGACTGCAATAAAGGGTGTCTACTTACAGTCGCCATGTGTTGTCCGAAACACTGCCTTTCAACCTAACAGGGGGGCTCATGTAAGCTTTTTTATTTGTGGGAAGAATGGAAACTGATGGTTTCTGGTCCTTATCCGGCTTTAAAGCGATTCAGTTTATGTGCATGACGGTGTAAGGTGTGTGTTGAGGACCTTCGCCACTAGGGGTGTTGTTGAACCATTTACCCCTGATGAAAATAAGTGTACAGAATTTGACATAAACTGTATAAACACTATAGGATTATGTTATTCGCGTATCCACTTGAAACGTAAGTCGTATAATAAGCGAAATAATAGGCCTTGGGCAATTTTGTAAATTGAGTTTTAAGGAAGCATGAACATGAGTGAACTGTATATTTCTGTATTTTTGAATCACCACTTCCTTAAAGCATTTAGATTCCCTGAAAAACAACCCAATAAGTGGATCAACACCCAACAATAACCCCTGAGGTGGCTGGCTTTGCTTCATGAAACAGTTTATTTTAAGTATTACACTGAATACTGTGAAAACTGTGAAAAGATCCACTCAAATTGAACCTTTGGAGAGATTAAGTATAATTCAGATGCTATTTCCAGACTTAACTTCTTCACCAAAATACTAATCTATCCTCATATCCTTA
>OLKM01000408.1:127448-149948 GCA_900291075.1 Melanogrammus aeglefinus | reverse complement strand
CTAAAGTATTGTGGAGTTGGGGTTGGGTGGAGGTGACTAATGTAGGGTGGAGTTGGGTTGGGTTGGGTGGAGGTGACTAAAGTATTGTGGAGTTGGAGTTGAGTTGGCTGGAGGTGACTAAATTATGGTGGCGGTTGGGTTGGGTGGAGGTGACTAAAGTGGGGTGGAGCTGGGTAGGGTGGAGGTGACCAAAGCATGCTGGAGGTGGAGTTGTGTTCGGTGGAGTTGGATGGTGTAGCAAACCCCGGCCGATTAAGCGAATTCCCCGCAGCCCGCCAGTGGGTGCACTGCGGGGCAGAACAGAGACCAGGCATCGGACCTCCTTTCGGACCAGATGCTTGGCATCATTGCAGTCCTCCGGCTGTCAGATCTTCATAAACTCTCACTG
Source organism: Melanogrammus aeglefinus (assembly GCA_900291075.1). NCBI lineage: Eukaryota > Metazoa > Chordata > Actinopteri > Gadiformes > Gadidae > Melanogrammus > Melanogrammus aeglefinus. The sequence continues at coordinate 149,560 of OLKM01000408.1, read as the reverse complement.
GTTATTCCACTCCAATTAAACCCTGGACAAACCGAGTCGAGGGGGGTGGACGGCCCCGCGCTGGCAGCCAAACAGACCCCCGTGTGATCCCTACGGAGCATCAATCTGCTGCCGCCGTGGCACCGAATCTGGAGCTAAGCTGGCCGACGGCTGTGATCAGCTCGTCTGAGGACGCGGTGGAACCGCGTCCTCAGACGAGCTGATCACAGCCGGTGGTGTGTACGTACTCCTGCGCAGATCAGCGTCATCGATTGCCCCCCCCCCCGCTGACTTCTCCCTGCGCTAGCGTTCGTTTCGATGTCAGGCGACGCCATGTGAATGGAGACATGACACTGCCGGCTTTGCGGGATGATTTGCGCACATCGCTTCGTGTCACAGTGGATTAGAGTAACAACTCAACGTACTCAAAGTGAACTCTTTTTTTTTGTGAAAGTCATCGTTTTTTTTTCTTCAGGCGCAGATGTTAAACGCTGGATCAGACTAAGGAGCTGTTGGGGTGACTGGCTCCTTTATGTCTCTCTCTCTCACGCACAGCAGATTTCCCTGATCGGGTGCAGGGTGATTGAGTAATTAACGCATCCCTCTACAGATAAGATCAAATAAGTGGTACATCGCTAATCCCAGACCGGAGATTTGGGCCGAGTAATTGAAGAGGTGTGACTTGTCGAGTCCCCCATCTCTATACTAACGTTCCTCCATTGCCTCGCACCCTTGTCTTCACCTACCCTCCCCACCTCTCCCTCCGTCCCCTCCAACCCCTCCCAGCGTCCTATCCTTCCTTCCTCCCCCCTTCTCCTCCCCTCCCCTCTGTCCTCTCCTTCCTCTCTTCGTCCTCTCCACTCCTCCCTCCATCCTCTCAACCCCCCCCCCTCATGTCAATGTATCTCCCCCCTCTCCCCCTCACCCCCCTCACCCCTCCTCCCCCCGCACACAGGAGATCTTAAATCTTCCTGAACTGTTTGCATTCACTTTTTTTCTTGTTTAGCTTCGTTCCATTCATTTGCTCCTCCTCTAGCGTTATGTATACGTTCGCTTTACTTGTATACGTTGGCTATGCAATACGATTCACACACAGACACGCACACACACACACACACACACGCACGCACACACACACGCACGCACGCACGCACGCACGCACGCACGCACGCGCGCACGCGCGCGCGCACGCACGCACGCACACACACATGTAGGCATTACACATCGACCTGCTCTCGAATCAGCAGTGATTAGTTCAGGGTTATCTGTAAGGGAACATGCAGCACGTCAGCGCTAGGATGGGAGTCGGATGCTGATGATGGACTCAATGTTGTTCTCTTACTTAAGAGACCATTACAATGGGAGTGGGAGCATTAACTCATGTGACACAAAGCAAATCCAGTAGAACATGCAGACTTTGCCCACCCCGTGGGATTCACAGAGGGGAAATTACAAACAGGCTTAAGTGAGACCTGTTTTTATTTATTTATTGTCGTATTGCATAAATATAGCAGTTTCCTTGTTTCAGTCCAAACATTTGGATGGAGTAGGGGCCTACTACAGTGAACCATCTGTGGTACAAAAGCCCACTTAATAACATATGGAGTATGATACGCGTGGAACACCCAGCGGCCGCTTGTGTGTGAGCCTATTCTGAAAGCTCCCCACAGTGAGACGCCAGCTTCTTTGTGTTTATCTGCAGAATCACTCTCTATAAATAATGGCCCGTTATGGCTTTGCATTCTGAAGTCATGACTGTTCCACTGCCTCTGTGGAAGTGGAACTGGTTTGGACCACTCTCGGGCCCTGCCAGGTCAGTAGGAGTTCAACAGCTGAAAGAGTTTAGCATGGCGAGAGCCGCACAGGTGGTCATTTGGCTAACTTGGCGGAGATAAAAAAAATGTATCAGATCCGGAAACAAGCATTTTAATTCCAAGCGGGATGAGATCCTGTTAAATGGATTAAGTCCTCCTCAATGCATCCCCCCTCTCTTTTCCGTACTTAAATGCATATCGCTCGATGTCTCTCTCAGGACCGTTCCCTGTTCTACTCTGAGCGGGCAGACAAACACTGGGGTTCAAACTTTTGCCTAGCTCCGCACGTTGATGTGCACTCGTGAATAAATCGGAGGCTACAAGACATATTCTAAAGTGGAGGGCGCACGGGAACATTGGGAATTAGACTACGCGTAACTCGGTATGCTCATTATCAGACAAACAATGGACCTGGGGTAGGAATAATAAATAAATAAAACAACCTGATGATTAATGGATGTTTGTGGGGGGGGGGGGGGTTGTTACTGTGTTTGCACTCTGAATTTCAAAGCTTAAACAGGGGATTTGCATCGCAGAGAAGACACACTATCTGCAACCACCCAACCCACACACCCACCTGGTGTATTATGTCATCATGGTAACAGGCACAAAAATAAATGGGTTTTTTTCATGCGTTGATTTTGTGTGTGTCACCTCCGGGTCTCGTGTTCTGTTCCTGTCGTGTACAAGTGGCCGCTCATGAGATCAATAACACCAACATCTGCATGGCTCAAAAAGAGGAGATTAATGTGTTTGCGTGTGTGTGTGTTTTTGTGCATGTGTGTGAGTTCATGAGGGCGCATATGTGTTCACGTTTGACAGTGTGTACGTGTGAAAGTGTATGTTTGCGAGCCTGCGAGTGTGTGTGTGTGTGTGTGTGTGTGTGTGTGTGTGTGTGTGTGTGTGTGTGTGTGTGTGTGTGTGTGTGTGTGTGTGTGTGTGTGTGTGTGTGTGTTGTGTGTTGTGTGTGTGTGTGTGTGTGTGAGCATGTCTGTGCATAAGTGTGTGTTGTTGGATCCGCTGGTTCGAGGTGATACTGCTTGACACCCCACCCCCCCCCCACTCCCACCCCCCCACCCCTCTTTAAACACGCCGGTGTCAGGACTGACAAAAATGCATCACTTGGCCCCGAGCCAAACAAGGATCCGAGAGTGTTTGGAAAACGCAGCGTGAGTTAAATCTGCCTCCTCTTTACCGTCGCCTCTTTCCAACAAAATGTTCCTCGCCTCCGATGTTGTGACATCACACAGAGCGCCAACAGCCACGGAGAACGTGTGGGGATGTGCCAACGGCGTAGGCCAGCCCTGGTGGGAATGGATGGCCTCAATGTCCACAGGAACCGCGTTGATCCATGAATGCATGTTTTTCTCGTTCGCACAGAAAGGATTATGTGTACGTGTACGTGTTGCATATACGCAGGTTCAATCGAATCTCGTGTGTAAGCGTGGTTTCGTTTAACATGGTGCATTATGGATATACCTAACGCAGTGTCCCTGTGGGCATATGCAAATTACAGTAAACACTCTCCATGAATGGGGTCCTGTACCATGGAATTTGCGCTAATCTGCTCGGTTAGCTGCCTGCGCGGGTGGTTGAATGAAACTGAGACCACCTTGGTATTACAGAAGATGGGACAGAATATCAGCATTGACAACCTTTCTAATAAGGGGGCTATCTCCCTGGCTCCCCCCCCCCCTTCCTCACTCTGGCGGATGATAACCTCAAGCTCTCTGATTGGCTGGGTTCCCTCGAGTCGCCGGGTAGATTATGGATTTTGTACAACGGAGGTGTAACCTTGTTTGACTTTGTGGTTTGTGCAGCAGATGCTCCACAGACAAATTGACCGAGACATGACTAACTATGAGTGCTATTACCCTGAAGTCACGGTAACATAGAATAAGACCTACCTGAGAGGTTAATACGTAAGTAACCTGTAACATTGAGTCCTCGCATCAGCGCCACGAAAGAGCAAGCTTCAGGATCTGCTCATTGTTGGACCGGTTTTAATCCGGTTATATATTGTTCAAAGAAAATGAGCACTCTTGCTATAATCCTTGAGCTCTAGATCATAGTGGACGTTCATGTTCATGTGATTCAGTGATGTGTGTGTGTGAGGGAATCAACAAGCCTTTTAACCTGAAAGAACCCCTGTGTTTCTCCCAGCTTCTCCATTACACAATGCTCTATGCAAGGCACAGCCTGCTAGAGTTATTATCTAAAGTCTGTGAACTGCGAGGAACAGGGACACTGACAGCCCACACACATAGCCCATCTAGGCCAGACAATGTAACAATGAGGTCCTTCAAGCAGGAGATGTTTGAGTCTATCTGGAAGTCAGGGTGGGGTCAAAGGGCATCTAGCAGTATGCTCTAATGTTGCTTTAACCTCCGCCTGTCATTTGTACACGCAAGCTTTCGCTCGATGCCCTGGTGTCTTATGGGAGTTGCAGTTTTTTAAGGAGAAACAAGAGCTGGGCCCAGATGGTGTGTGTGTATATGTACGGCGTACCTTCCTATTGCCTTGTTTGCTATTACCTTAGCCTTTGCCTAAACACAGGCCCATTGATTGAACCTATGACGTTAAACGGACCGATGTTGTGTTACTCGGGGGGTCATATAATACACACAAGACAAGAGTTTTGACAAGAGTGTAGCAGAAAGTTTAGACTGAGAATTCCTGCCGAGTCGGCAGATGTTAAATAACTCAGCGGTGGATCTGTCCGACGAGAGACCTCTTTTTCTCATATCCCAATCGGAATATGGAATACTCCTTAAACAACCCCCCAAGCCTCTGATATTTTTTTCCTTTGTGCTGTACAACAGAACTTTTGAACACATTTCAACGCCTCACATTCCTCCATAATATGGATGACTTTACTTCCACTGCACTGTTTGAAAGCAGGTTGCGAGGTGCTTCCCGAGACGATAGAGCAACCTGCGATCCAATGCCACACGTCTATGTTGAGATCACACAGTCAGACCAACACCTGCTGCAGTGCATTGAAGCTAAAAGTCTGGGCCCCCCAGGGGTACACCGTCATGTTTATATTTCAGATAAGAGCGCAGGGGGAATTATTGCCCAGAATGGAAAACATGCAGGAGAAAATTCTCATTATCACAAAACTGCCAATTTCTCTGTAAGAAGGAATTATGCATGAGCGGATGTCTCGATATGAAAAGCATTTCTGGGATTCTTTGTTTATTTATTTATTTATATGGAGCAGAGTCTGGATTAACCGTTTTTTTTTTTGGTTTGGACCAAAAATCGGGTCCAGATTGACTGTTATCCTCACTTTTTACCATTAAAACAAATATCAAAACTTGACAGCAACGCACGCATGCACACATACACACACTAAGCGGTCACAAAAGGCTAAAATGAAATGACATTTTATCTCCCTGTAAGCAGCCCTCAAGACTTCTACCTAATCAATAACACAATCAACTGTCGGTATTGTCGTTATTAGCTGCAGTTGCTTCGTAATCCAGCCGGTCCATGGGGTCCCTTTTATAGAACACCCACATAGCTATCTAAATTGCATCTGGTAAGAAAAAAAAAAATAGAATAAACAAATATTACAAACATTCTCTTTTATGGAAAGCGTGCCCAGTTATCACACGAGAAGCCCAGAACCGTGTTATTGGAGAAATGGATCAAATAAACCCACACGTGCGACGCGAAACGGGGGAACCTCGCCAGCTTCCGCAAGATTCATCCGAGATCTAATTCAGCTCCAGGCGCGTTAAGCTAAGTTGGTTAGCGATGTGGCTGAAGCTTGGAGCTGAAATCAAACTGTCACTGTGTTCCTTACCTAATATAGACAAAGACGGAACAGTGGCGGGAGAGAAGATGGACGGGTGAGGGGGAGGGGGGTGAGGGGTTGGAATACCCGGAGTGCTTTGCAATTATTACGCGTTTCAAAGAATGCCAGCGGATAAATCCTGCGTTCCACTTTGTTTCTCTGATAAGAAACAGGGAAAACATGCTCCTGGGGGGGGGGCGCAGCTTCTAATCAAATCCACGTCTCTCATGTTTGTTTTTCACCTGCAAATGAATGAATGGGAATTTACCCCACAAGCTCCATCTGATACCCACAGGACAAAACACATTAGCCACACACATGGGTATGTTTGAACACTAGACAAGGACATTGATTGTGTTTGTGTTTGGGTTTGGATGTTATATTGTGTACGTTATATATATATATATTTAATTTATTTATTTGTATATATATATATATATATATATATATATATATATATTATTTATTATTATATATATATATATATATATATATATATATATATATATATATAGAACGTTAGCAGTCTGTTGGCCAGAATGTCTCACCCCACATTCTCAATATAGCTAGCAGCTAATATGAGGACTTCCTTCCTTACCAAGTGGCCTCGCTAGCCTATGACTCATAACCCCGAGGTCAGTGCAGCTAATAAGGAGACATCCGACTGCTAACATTTAAGTAGCTCCCCTTAGCTTATGACACTGAGAACCTGCCATCATTAGCATTTGCGCTCCAGTAGCGTCCTTCTCCACCTCGAGCTGTGACTGTGTATCGAATTAGATCCGCATTATAATGTTTTTTGTTTATCATGAATATCCCCATTGCCTCTTTTGCATTGTTACATTCATAAAATTAAATAAATGTTTGACTTTATTGAAAATTCAATGTCAAATGAACAGCTGCACTATTTAGATCTTTCTAATTCACATCAATGCTTTGTTAAATGCAATTACATTTATCAGTGTTAATATTGTTTGCAAATTGCGGCAGTTTGTGTTGGGGAAAACAGCACAGTACTCGAACGAGCCAATATGAATATGGAAATATGTGTGTACGACTATGTCTGCGTGTGTGTGTGTGTGTGTGTGTACGAATGTGTGTGTGTGCGTGTGCTTGTGTACCCTTTTGGGTGGACGACCGCACACGCTGCGGCCCCAATGTTCACGGCGTTGATGATGTCATCGGCGTACCACTCCGAGCCCTAAAATAACCACAGGAAAGGAGCCTTCCCGTGGCGTTCGGTGTGGGTGACTGTACTGCTACAGTAGCAGGGGGGGGAGGGGAGGGGAGCAGGGAGCCGTAATGGGAAGCTTGATACTTAAAACCCAAGTCCCCCTTTGGGAAGGCAGTCCACCTCTTTACCCTGGAGTGCGTCTGCACCAGTATACTCCAGAGCCAGAGAAGTACACTCACGGCAGACTGGCAGTGTGCTTACCGTTGGTGTTTCCCAGGATAGGAGGGTCAAGTGGTTAAGTGGTTAGTTAGGGTGTTTGACTGCACCAGACGAAGTGTCTCTCTTCAAACCCCCATGCCCTCAGTCGGCCTGTAGCAATCCTTGGGCAATACTCCCTCACCCCTCCCGGGCCTGCTCATTAAGGACATGGATCCAAATTGCTTTCGATAAGAATGTCTGCCAGAACAATATATCATCATAATGTAACGTCAGGATGGATCGAGACAAGGACTGGATCACTGGACCAGGACACCAACAGAGGGGATACAGAATACGCACGATTCATGAAGAGTTTTATCATCAAATGTTTAACGGTTAAACACGTGGTCATACAAAACAAGTACACCACATTAGTAATAAATATATGACAGAGAGAAGAGGTCTGTTGACATGATTTAATTTAGTCTTTGGGCCTGGTTTGGCCCTTTGCGCCAGGTCGGTCAGTGTTAAATGGCCCCTAGAGGCACTAACAGGTCATTTGTGACCCCATGACCTTCTGTCAGGTTGTAACCAAATGCGTTTAAGAGCATTTTCGAGATTCTCCGCGGGTCAAATCTCTCTGTCCTTTCACCACAGATGAGAGGGGGGATGGTTTGATGTAGCGTGGAAGACAACAAGGTTTGGAACAGAGAGTACATGAAGTATGTATTGCCTTTTTTTTATTAATATTATGAATATTATTACAATTTGTCATTTAGTTGTATATTTTGATTTAGCCAATGCATTTGCACATAGCAACTTTTTTTGTGTGTATCAGCATTAATTAAAGTGAATTAATGTACCCTTACGTCTCACCGTAATACAGTTCTAATATCTGTAGTCCGTTAGTAATAATAATAATAATTGATAGCGTTTTTCTAAGTACTCAAAGACGCTTTACAAATAAGAAAGGAATACACACAGACAGTACAGACAATCCAACAAAAGGGAAAAAATAAACAAAACCACAACAATGGGCAACACTTTAAGAGAGCGGGAGAGAGTAGAAGATGGCAGAGGATGATTTGTCAAATGTTGTAGGTGGTCCTGAAGAGAGAGGTTTTAAGTTGACTTTTGAATGAACAGAGTGTATCAGAGTTTGGGATGGCCAGAGGGAGGGGGTTCCAGAGGGTGGGGGCGGCGATGGTGAAGGCTCTGCCCCCCAGGGTGCCATACTTGGTCTTGGTGACGGAGGTGAGAAGGTTGGCATCAGCGGCGCGTATGTCATTTAGGATCAGATGATGGCTTAAGAATCACGCTTTTGTGGACATTTGGTGAACGAGCCCACTAGCTTTTGCACCCCAGGAGTCAGCACTACCCTTCTACCCTGGTATATATACGGCAATGTCGGAGGTTTGCAACCAGTGATTAGAAAGCATATTTCAAGTTGCGTTTCATACACAACACATGAAATGGGTGAAACAAATCATGACATGAAAGAGTACTTGTCTATATGCATATATATTCCACGATTAAAAGACTGAGGCAACAAGGACTCATCCTTGAACAGAGCCGCCTGCAAAAAAGAAGTGGGTTGGAGAGAGATACATTTTCTGTGTTTCTACGTACACTATATGTGTTTGTACGTATGTGTGGGTCTTTCCTCCAGAGCCTAAAATTGGTTTGATCTCACGTCCGGCCTGATCAGGTCCTCTTAATGCGGCTGGAGTGTAAGTGTTTATCCATTTAAGAACATATATACGTTTACATTACACCATTTTTGCTATACTCATGATATGCTTCAGTACAAAGCAGAAAAGCTATTATTGTCAAACATTGAGGACTTCTTTCTCACCCCCCCAGAATCCGTTTCACACTTTCAAACGTATTCCTTCTGCTACAGCCGGATGCTGTTTCGCTTTGCTTTCTTCAGTTAGAGCTTTCCTCATTTGGATCCCATCCTCGGCTTAAAGTGTGTGTTGAATATATTATCCTTGAAAGTGTTAAGGTATGTAGAGTTAAAGTGTGGACACCACCTGGCTTATTATGTATACCAAACAATACCAAAACTTTCTTTTTTTTTTATTGAATTGATGGAAGAAGTTCTCTGGATAATCTAAAGTTTCACTCTGGGTCGTTTCGTTTCCAACGTGCTTAATGGAAGTAACGGGAGTGACGGAGCTAACAGCAACCAACAGCTGTTCCAATACACACAGCTTAGCTGGGAGAATGAATGTGTCCTTGGCGGCTACGCCCCATTGCTCTTTCCATAGCGAGGCCGTGGATCCCAGTCCTAACATATGTATGCAAACAAGCCCAAGGAGGTGTACTGCCTGTCGCACAGACAGACAACAGACACACGTCTTGCTGGCGGTTATCATCCTTTTCTAGATAGTCAGAACAATAGCCATTTGTTGCCACGCAGCATGGGTAATAAACATTCACCGGTAATTACAGAGTATCATCGACTGGAATGAGCCAAGCAATCTCATTGGCCCACCATCTTGATATTTGCCATAAACCGCCAGCTGCAGCTTTTGTTTATTACATTGCATGTGTGCCCATAGTCATCGTAAAAGTAAGGGATGTTTCGGTTTTAAGAAGATGTTTTGTTGAGTGCATTACCTTTGGATCTTCACACGTGCGTACGTGCGTGCATGTGTGCGTGGGTGGGTGGGTGGGAGGGTGCATGTGTGCGTGTGTGCGTGCGTGTGTGTGTGTGTGCTTGGTGTGCGCACACACACATCTGGATAGAAGGCATACTCTGCCGAAGCTTTTTTCACTTCATCTCCAGTTTCTCCAACTGTGTGTGTGTCTATCTCTGACTCTCCACCTTTCCATTTGCTGAGCTAAACTAAATACCAAAGGTGACTCTCCAGTCCGTTTCATGACACAATGGAAGAAACATTTTCTGAGCGTTGTCATGCCCCATACAAGAACATTTATTTTTATGAACCCACTGCAAAAAAATGGCAGACAGATACTTTCGTCAAGTAGATACCGTAGATATCTTTTTTTTTGTAGACACCCTGAACACCAAGGACATGTTGTCATTGCTGGACATTCTTAAGAAGCTTTTACCTCAGCACCAATCTCCTGACATATCTTTGCAGTGTTGTATGTTGATGGGCAATGTGTTACAATCTTTTCCAACAGTTTTGAAATTCTTCTTTTAGCGTTCACTTTCAAGGCACATTCTCACCTGTTTTCGTTCACCCTTGCCCTGAGTCCACCCTTCGGTGTCTGAGTACATCTCCGTGTTTCGTATTCCTGAAGCTGGGGAAGATTTGAAGAAAAAGGCAAAGCCCTCGATGCGCCACGGAATGTTCTAGTCTTACCTGCCATCTGTGTGCGTGTGAGTCTGCTTGTTTGTGGGTGTGTTTGCTTGAGTGAGGCGTCCGTGTGCCTGCATGCATGTGTGTGTGTTTTTGCTTGTGCGAGCGATTTTGTGCCTGCATGCGTGTGCATGCGTTTGTGTCCTTGTATATGTTGGTAGGCGAGTGTGTGCGTGCATGCTTGTGTGTGTTTGTGTTTGTGTTTGTGCGTGCATGGGTGGGTGTGTGTGTGTGTGTGTGTGTGTGTGTGTGTGTGTGTGTGTGTGTGTGTGTGTGTGTGTGTGTGTGTGTGTGTGTGTGTGTGTGTGTGTGTGTGTGTGTCCGTGAATGTGTGTGTATTTGTGCATGGGTTTGAATGTGTCTGAGTGTGTGTGTTTGTGTGAATGCATATTCATGTGTGCATGAGTGTTTGTGTGTTAGTGAGTACGTGTGTGTGTGTGTGTGTGTGTGTGTGTGTGTGTGTGTGTGTGTGTGTGTGTGTGTGTGTGTGTGTGTTGTGTGTGTGTGCATGTCGTGTGTGCTGTTGTGTGTTGTGTGTGTGTGTGTGTGTGTGTGTGTGTGTGTAAGCACACACACACATACACACACATAAGTGATTCAACTGCCAGAACGTAGCCTGGTGGTTCGTACAGTAATGTGAAGCAGAGCTCAGACATCAGCTAGCACGGTATCTTGGTGTTAGCGTGTCATTTTTTACACCAGGCTGTTGCTCAGCTGTTATTTACTACTATCTATGTTTCTTTTTTTCTAGGACTGGTTAATAGCTTGTTGACATATTCACTCAGGCTGGAGGCTAGTATGACTACGAGGGGCAGAGGACATTCCTCTTTATATGACTCAGAGGTTTGAAACCCATCGTTTTTTGTCATTCGACTGTTAGAAGTGCGGGTCCCATATGGTGTCTTGTGGGAAAACAGAGTACTGGGTTGTGAGATATCAGTCAACTTCTGTGACTCACTCCCATCATCCCAGCATAATGGTTTTTCCGTGACCACACTGTAACGCAGACTACAGCCCACACTCTGTATTCCTGTTTGATTTTTTTTTTTGCTATTTCTTCTCAGAAAGTAAAATGGGTTCTTCCTTTGGGCTGCTCCCCCCCGTTCTTCGCCTACTGCCTGCCGGTCCCCAAGGACCCAACTCATTTTGGAAAGCTAACGTATCGGATCCCAGGCTGTCTCGCTGTGGCGGAGGAGAGCAGAAGCCTGATGGAGAAGCTGCCAGGGAGCCATGAGAGAGGCATTAACCATGACCGCCCTGTCGTGTCACATGTATCTCTCTTCGCCGAGCTCCTAAGCGGTGCACACACACTGTGTTTAGGGTTCGGAGCCCTGCAGTAGAGACGTGATTTATCCTCCGTTCTCTTTAACTGAATGGGGGCTGGAGAATGGGACTGTTTTGGGCAGTATTTCAAACACATCTCTCTCTCTCCGTCTCTCTCTGTATCATCTCTCTCTCTCTCTGTCTCTCTCTCTCTCTCTGTATCATCTCTCTCTCTCTCTCTCTCGCTCTCTCTCTCTCTCTCTCTGTCTCTCTCTCTCGCTCTCTCTCTCTCTCTCTGTCTCTCGCTCTCTCTCTCTCTGTCTCTCGCTTTCTCTTTCTCTCTGTCTCTATATCCTCTCTCTCTCTCTCTCTCTCTCTTGCCAACAACTAAGATATATAACTTAAATAAAAATTAAAGTTTTATGACTAATAAAGAAGAAAAAATGGATAATTTAGGAAAATGTATGACACTATATGTATGAGAATATATTGGAACTATGAGGTCATTTAAATTAATTCATATTTCTGTCTTGCCTATGGACATTCAGAGCTTCGGGGAGTGACTGCGAGTGAGAGGAGATGAGTGCCCTCCCCAGGTCATCCTGGGTGAGGACTTCTCCATTATATGGGGAGGTCAGGTGTAGTTAGCGGCGGGGGGAGAGGGGGAGACAGAGCCAGCTGGTCTCAGGACATCAAACTGGGGTGTCCCCGGTCCCCTCTTTCTGGTTGGAGATGATCCAGATGAGGCTAATGGAGAAGAGGCTGCAGGGTTGACCCCAGGCCTGGCACCGCCAGACGAATTACAAACTGCAATTAGTCTTGAACCTTTCCGTTCATTTTCGATCTCCAAGGGGCATCAAAGATAGGCGCCGACCAAAATGCATCCGGTCGCAATTGGATAGGCTTACACCCAATCATAGCAACGAAATGGGTGACGTAGCACTGAGTGACTAGTGGTCGGCTTAGCTCAGGAGGTAGATCAGTTGTCTTGTAACCAAAATGGTTGCTAGTTCGATCCCCAGCTCCTCCTAGCTGAGTGTTTATGTGTCCCTGAGCAAGACACTCAACCCTAACTGCTACTGACGAGCTGGCTGTCGCCTTGCATGGTTGACTCTGCCGTCGGTGTGTCAATGTGTGTATTAACCGGTGTAAGTCGCTTTGGATAAAAGCGTCTGTTAAATGCCTTAATTATAATTGTAAACCGACAACATGCTTGCAACAAAGACATCTTTCTTTAAGTCCAAAGGCTTTAAGTCCAGTCGTTTGTTCTTCTTTTAGTGAAAATATATCATCCAGTTTGTTTAATACGGTCTCAACAGCAGAATCCATAGACCGTTCTACATCAGCGGCAGCAATCTTTGTTGTTTTTTTGTAAAATACCTCTACGGTGGTCTCATATTTGATCAACGGTTGTGATTGGTCGTCTATCACATACCGGAAATATTTTGGGACGGGAAGGGAGCCAGACCTCAGATCCAGAGTAAATGAAACATGAGCTTGTGAGATTCGTCTGGTTCCCAGGCTACAGGCCCGGCTTGGGGGAGCAGAAGTCAAGGCTGGCCTGGGATGGCCTGGGATGGCCTGGGACTCCTCAAGATGAGCATGAGGAGCTTTCAGGGAAAGACAAGGAGGAGTGTGGAGGGCTATACTATTGCTTTGGCAACCAACCCAAACCAGAGAGGTGGTTGCGGAAGCAAATTGTTGAATGATTTCCGAAAAAAATAACTTTTCGTTCGATATACAGAAGACTGTATTCAAGCACTTCATGAGTGAGTCCTGAATATTTCAGGAAACTAGTTGCAGGCTGGAAAATGAATACATGAGGGATATGATAATGCTGCACAAAAGTACTCTGAGTGCAGTAGTTTACGACATACATTATAACCCTCAAAGGCGCCTGGAGAAACAGTCTCTACGTCAGAGCGTCCCATGCTCTACTCCCTCCAGAGATGTTGTGGCTGATGGGGGTAAAATAATGAAATAGTTGAATTCTATGTACTGAGAAAATTATCACAATTAGAAAAAGGTCATATGAATATTGAAGCCATACTTTTTAGCATACACCACAGAGAGCTCAGCCAATTACACAAATTAATGCCATGCTACCAACACAAAAATATTCATAATAGGGTCCCTTGGCTTCTCTGCCTTGTCTGTTTGGGAACCCACCCAGCAATTATACATAAAAGGCAATGCCCCACAACATTTTCTAGAATTTATTGAGTTTACTGTAATGGTTTGAGATAGGGAAGGATGCCTAGCCAAAAGAATCCGAACATCTTAGCATTCCTACGTAAACCCGTACCTCCTGCATACCGTAGAAATCATTCCCGCAACAGCCACGTTGTGAATTAACATTCATAGAAGCATAGAAGTCTAATCCAGTGGGTTAACAGACAGGGACTCTGCTGAGGCACAGCCTGGAAGCTGCAAATACTGTCCATGATCTTCATGGACAGCCTTTATCCGCCCCAGAACAGTGTTCATTAGGGTAATGAAGCAACTCGCTTCATTTTCGGACAGCCAGGATCCGGTTCGTCGACCCAAGGCCTTAACCAGCTGTGATGGGCCCAGCCATGGTTCACGGCCCTCTCTCGTATCGCACGTTATGACTTCCAATGAGGTGCTCTCTCTATGCTTTGTTATTTTTATAGAAAAGACCAGCTTCACGTGGCTTACTGAACAGAGTGCAGATGTTGCTATGTTGGCTCCAGAGCAGCTGGAGTCTCCTGGTGACTTAGAAGGATGATCATTCATTTAATGACGGCTGAGATTTACAGTTGATCGTTTCGTACACAGACATGGGGTTTATGCTCAAGATTAAACAGAGAAGCAGAAATAGTCAGATATACCGCTTGGAACCATGTACGTGTCGATATTTAGTTATTTTATGCCACAACATTTGTGCCAAATCGCTCGTGTTCAATTAGTTTGACTCGGTTAGTGGGAATGATATGTGTGTTCACTCAGTGACACAAGACACTTTGAGGCTCAAAACCTAAACCTACCACTTTTATGACCAGATGCATCTTATTGAACAGGACAGCGCCATTTGGCAGCTACCTCACCGAATGAGCAAGGCGACTAAAAGTAAAAATGCGTCATTATTATCCGGCGGACGTTTGTTATTGTAGTGAGAGCGATGGTCAAGGAAACTAGCCAACGCCCCAAGCTCTGAGCCAAGAGCTTCTGGGGCCCCTTCAACAGTGGTGAGAAATCCCAAAGAAGGAGAGTTTCCCTCCAAAAAGTAGATCTCGCTGAGAATCGAAAGCTCGTCCTTGCCACTGGGTACATGGCTTGCTCCTTCCTTACGTCGTTCTTTCCACTCGGTCCTGTCCCCGCCCGTTGAGTGTCGGTTAGGATGGATTATTGCGCACACAAAGGCTCCTTTTACAGTAGTGCGTTTGGAAAATGAAAAAACCTACTTCATGTGCAGTTTGTTTGGTTTTCTCCCTCTCTTAGGGGTTTTGAGGGGGAGCTAGTTCCCTCCAACGCTTGGATTAGGTGGAACCTCCTCCTTAGAGCTGGATGGTCTTGTAAATGTTCTAAAAAGAGAAGTTGTCCCGCACCGATCCAAAACCACCTCAAAGACCAGCATTGGTCAGGTTCTGGAGAGGAGATGCAAGGTAAAAAAGAAGAAAGAGCGGTAGAAAGTAAATTCCACACCACACACACAAATAAAGAGTTGTATGTAACCCCCCATAAACACACATACAAAAACAAACGTATGCACACACAGAGAGTGTGTTAATGGTTTTGAGCCTGATATTTTTCTCTGAGAAAGCTGTAGACCTACTGAAGTCCCAACACAGATCCGCTTATTGATTGGCTCACAGCAGAAAGACTTGTTAGCAGACAGCCAAGCTTAACATTTGAGTTGCGCTCCTTTTTAAAGACAGCGAAGATGTGCTTTGATAAATAATGTGGGATTGATCTGAAGGTAGGAGATAGAGACCTTGAAATCACTATAACCCACTGTTTGGAGGAATCAACTCGCAATGCTAATAAAAACCAATTCAGACACCAGCTGTAAAAAGTATTTCGGTCAATATACTAGCGTTCACAGATGTGTTTGTTGCGCGTACGTTCATAGACTAAACCAAACGGGTCTGATATTTCTTTTTTTTATCTCGAGATTGCTACAAGCATGTATTCCTCAGACAAGTGCCCCGCACCTTCTTGTAGGCATGGGTCCTTCATTTGCATAATGGAGAGGTTCAGAGCCCCGTGCGGGGAAGTGCGTCGGAAAACAGAGAGTTTTGGTTTCAAACCTTCAAAACATCCTGCAACCAATTAGATCTCATCTAGGCCACCCAGCTCGCTTTCTAATAACCCAGAATTTAGTCTAGCGCCCGGACAAAACAACTGTCCCCAATCCTCCAGTGACTAATTGGCTGTTATTATGCAATTAGTCTTTTAGTTGGAAGACTCAAACAGGTCTGTGTGTATCACAATTCTATTACTTTGGAGGCTTTTTCTTCTTAAACAGCGTTTTAATAGATTTGTCCATATTAACATGGACGCAACGCAAGCAAAACAGAAATTCTTCTCCGTTTCTTTACAACCCATCCTCAATTTAAAACTATATGCCTACCAGGACGTAACATCACAGGATCTGCTTTGTATATTGGAGTCAACAAACTCCATAAGTAAGTCTCTTTGCCTTTCAGTGAAATCTAATCATTTTGAGACTTGTGTTTGTTGAAATCACCAGTAAAACAGCAGCATAGGTGGGCCATCAGACCTTTTGGACCAACGTTGTGGTTCTCTGCAAGCAGATTTGGAAAGGTATGCTAAATCATACCTTTTTGTAAACCAGTGTGGGTACCACTAATGCCGAAAATAGCCATGACGCCTTACGTGCCGCCAGTTTTTTCCCTGGGCTCAGGGTGGTTGTCTACTTTTCCTGACGTTTTCCGTTATTCTCAGCCCCTAGGGGACAGAGTTTTGAGACTTTTGTTTTGTTTGTATAAGTTTGTCAAAGGTTCAAAATGTATCTGTCAACAAAATTCCTTGAAAAGTTTTTTTAATTAAGTTTTTCCTTTGTGTTTGACTGAATATTTGTTCTGTATGAGTATGGAGTTGATGTTAGGGATGGAACAGGCTACAACAACTGGAATTGAAGAAATAACATTTGCAATTCTGATAGCAGCAGATCTTTCCATCACTCATGCCTAGAATCTTAGAGACCTTTTTCGAATGGTATGAAACCGCATATTTTTATTAAGGTATGTATTTACCTAGCAGCAGAACACAAGCATGTCTCTTTTGACCTCAAGAACCACAATACACCAATAAAAGGTCAGTTAACCACAGTGACTTGCCTTTTAACATTTAACCTTTGAAACAGGGATCGCGAGGAGCAACAAACACATTGAACGCTTAGCAACACCAAAAACCTGAATCAGAACATTTGGATTCGATTTCATTCTTGGACAATATATAAAACATATGTGAGGCACAGAGTGGTAATTGTGCTAATCCTTTAATCACATTCTTCTTAAATGACTCTGGTCTCTGATTGGCAACGTTGTAGCCAATCACGTCAGTAGGAAGGTTCGGTAACTAGGTAGGTGGATAAATGGAGACAGATAGAGGCAAAGTGTCTGCCAATGTCATACCAACATGGTGTGGGGTGACATACTTATCCTCCATGTGTTGACGCTTTTTTTAGTTCAACCAAAGCCAAATCATCCACTGACCCGTGGATACGATCTAAGATGATTCGATATGATAGCATAGAGGAATGCTGATGTGTGGAAAAGGCTGTTCTTCTACTGAAAAAGACGAACACACTACAAACAAGAAAAAGGGGGATTGCGTTAGCGTGACCATGCAGAGTAAATAAAACCTATTTCAGATAGGAAACATTTATCAAAGTCAACTTTCAGAAGATATATGTCTTATAAGAAAATAAGTCAAAGGGAAAGTAGATAAGGGGGTAGGGCAAGGGGGAGGCACATTTCAATATCTTTGTGTGACGGATTTGAGACTTATCTCAAAAAAGGGCAAACGGAGACATTTTTCAGGAGGCACGTCGCCGTGTAGACAGATCACTCGGATCTCAGAAACACTGTGATGGCTAATCCTCAGATTTACAATTATGATATCCCTGCTGAGGAACCGAAGCCGTGCTGCGTGGATCAGCTCACCGAACCCGCGGCAGGTGTCATCTGCGTACAGAACAGCCCTGCTTGCTTTACTTTACATTCCCGCTCCTTATTGACAATTGTGCCAGACTGGCTCTTGCTTGCTTACTCAAAGAAGGGAAGCACCAGTGAACACGTCTGGGGAGAGATTCGGCCTGTGTTTCAGTGCATGACAAGGCCTCTCTGATCTTGTACAGCTTCTAACCCTGCTCGGTACCCGGGTGAACAGCAAAATGGTCATATCATGTTCAGTTTTAATGGAGGGCAAAAACCTTGGAGGAGCCCGAGAACGTCTGCATGTTCAGTGGAAAACATGCCTGGCTTTGCTTTTCTCAATTGAGCCGGAAGAACAGAAGGAAAGAAGAATGGTAGTTCGCTTTTTTTGTAAATAGAGAGGTCAGGGTCAGGGGTTTTGCTGTAATTACCAATCAGATGACATGGATTGACCTCGCTAAATGGGCCTAAGTGCAGCGAAGAAGGAACATGATGCAGTAGGTTGCAGAGGGAGAGTTTGACAACCTTTAGACCAGCCAGCCCCTAAATACTTCAGACGGCCACATGTATAGGAGTGAGTGTTCAGGAACACTCAGGAAAAGAGTGTTTCAAGTCTCTCTTCAAGTCTAGTCAATGCTTTACTCTTGCACTGGAACCCCATGACTCAAGACCACAGCACACTTCAAACCTTAAGCTGTCGAGCTACTTGCTGTCGTCTTGGCTCTGGTAAAAATGAAGGATATCCTTGATGATTTAAGATCCTTACACCTCAGCTATTTATTCATCTTTAAAAAGGTGTTTTATATATACGTGTTATATAAATATTGCCCTACTTCTTTGTTAACAAAACCCTATTTTGGCCGAGACAATGGAAATCATGACTATTAAATATGACAACGTAAGATTAAAAAAGAATGCAAAGCAAAGCACTGTGGCGCTTTCAAAGCTTTTCCGTGAAATATAAACTTCTACGTCACGTGTTTGTGGAGCTGCTGAGCAATCTAATGTTGGTCTTTAAGGCCAGACGGGTTTAAACACACAGCACACCGTAGCCCAGCAGTCTTTGGGGACAAGAGAGACTGACAGCCGGTCTGTGCTGATTCCTCCACCCACTAATAGCACGCTGTCAGAATCAGGCCAGCACACAGAAGGTGGCATCGGCTGTTTTCATTTATAGAGCACTCGATTGCTTCATGCAAAGTAAAAGAAATAAACAACAAAACATTATTGCTATGATTATGTAGAAACAATTATATGGTGAAAGGCGTTTTTTTGGTGTTTTTTTTCTAGATTCTTTCACGCTTTTCTCTGTGTTTCACCAAACTTTTCCCTGGCACTGTGCACCTCTCCGGGCTGCCTGGGAATCCCGCGGTGCAGCATTGATTCTTCGCTGAGAGCTTTGTTATGGAGTGTTCAGTGGAGCCACTGACTCCCTCTCCGTGGAGATATTGTTTGCCTCGAGCGGTGAATAAAAAGACTCCCTTCAAAAATCCCCTATTGCACAGTGGGTCTCGTGCATCTGTTCATAATCTGTTCCTCTGTCAACCTCAACCCGTCTCTGTCTCCTTGCCCTTCCCCCTAACTCAATCTCTCTCCTTAACCATCCTTACACCCCTCTCTCTCTCTCTCGCTCTCGCTCTCGCTCTCGCTCTCTCTCGCTCTCTCTCTCTCTCTCTCACACCCCTTAGCTGTCTCTATATATCTCTCTCTCTGTGTTTGTCTCTTCATCTATGTCTCGCTCCCATTAGCTGTCTCTATACCTCTCTCTCTCTCTCTCTCTCTCTCTCTCTCTCTCTCTCTCTCTCTCTCTCTCTCTCTCTCTCTCTCTCTCTCTCTCTCTCTCTCTCTCTCTCTCTCTCTCTCTCTCTCTCTCTCTCTCTCTCTCTCTCTCTCTCTCTCTCTCCCCCCCCCTTAGCTGTCTCTATACCTCTCTCTCTGTCTTTATCTCTTCATCTATGTCCCTCTTCCCTTAGCTGTCTCTATACCCCTCTCTCTGTCTTTATCTCTTCATCTATGTCCCTCTTCCCTCTTCCCTTAGCTGTCTCTACACCCATCGCTATGTCTTTGGTCTTTGTCTCTTTGTTTAGGTCTCTCTCTCCTTAGCCGTCTCTGCCTCCGTACCTCTTACTCCCTAACTCTATCCCTCCCATCCGGTCTCCCTGCCTCTATCTTTCCTTACCTGTCTCTCTTACCACCTCTATCTCGCCCTGGCTGTCTGTCTTTCTTAGTCGATCCTTCTCCACCTCTATCTCTCCGTGGCTGTCTGTCTCTCCTTAGTCTTTCCTTCTCCATCTCTATCTCTCCATGGCTGTCTGTCTTTCTTAGTCTATCCTTCTCCACCTCTATCTCTCCCTGCCTCTCTCTCTCCGTGCTGTTGACTCTGTGTACGCTGTAACAGTGTGGCTCAGCAGGCTCCTTATTCATCACTGTATGACAGCTCTGTCAATATCCTAAGCCCACAGAGGAGCGGGAGAGATATATAAATGAAAATGCACGGAGACGGCAGCGAGGTGAGCCAACACCCTCATAAATCTCCATGAAGCCTCGCAGCGCCCGTCCCTCTTTTATGTAAAACAATGTTTATCCGGCTATGAGGTTTATGCACAACACCTCAGTGAGACATCTGCAGGCATTACACCGTCCTAAATACAGCACAGCAGCAAATCATCTGCACACGCAGACGCACGCACACACGCACACACACACACACACAACAACCTGCTCAACTGTGTCTGTATATCGGTGTGTGACAATAGTGTGGATACCGATGAGTGATTTTGAACTAATGATATGCGTCACGGGCAGGGTAGCTTGGCATCTAGGAGGTCGGACAACCTGATAAAGTCAAGGTGAGCAGCCTTCCTCGAGGCATCCTGACCTCTACCTTGCTCCCTTCATCGCATGAAAAGCAAATTCCCTGGATAAAAACAAAGCAAATTTAAAATAAATTAGGTACTAAAGTGGTCAACTTTGTATTGGACTTCATATATTTGATACTAAAGTTGAAGTAGAACCTCCCTAACAACATAAGTAATCCACTCACTGCAGCAAACCTCAATTCAACATTCAATAAAATACAAATACCTTCAAGTACAGCGCTTAGTTACTTTCAACTCCATATAGCAAGGAAAAACAAACTAAGATCTCAGAATAAGACTTGCCAAATGACTTATCGATTGAGCTACTCTGCGACCGACAGAGAAGACACACAAACCCAGTGTACCGCAGTCCAAAACTCAAATCCGCGTTTGTCGGTCGAGTGTAATATCCAAAAAAAATACACATTTAATGATTTATCGAGCTGTTTACGCAGGGCTTGCACCTGAGTTTCATACAACTCATTCAAACTGCCCGAGTCGTAACTTTCGCCTCTCTTAAGTCGCTGGACATTGGGGGTTTGTGTTTTTCTACCTCTTTTTTTTTCCTCCATCCTTCTTTTCCTCCTTACAACTCCATCGCAGATCTACTGCTTCAATTCATCCGTCTCGTACAATCCGTCTTCTTGTCCCGTGTCCGAGCTGGACTTCCATGGCAGCTCTTTGACTCTGAGTGATTAGCCCCACTTGTGAGGACAATACCCATGGATTTGCGAGGGTAGCTTTGTGCAATCTGCTGCTTTTGGGGTGCCCCCTGTCCTCCCCCGCCCCCCCATTCACGCACTCCAGCATATTAACGGCCCCCCGCACAACAGAGCGGCTTACTTTGGGATGTTTTCTTTGGATGTGCAGTTCAAGGTGCGCTTAGTGTAATTGCAGCAACATCCAAAGAACACAATACATATTTTTCTTCTGAACGCACCCGTAATAAGTGGGGTGACAGTGAACCTACATTGGCGCAACACAACACCAGTGTGTATCCAAGGGTGTTCGCTACAACAGAATATAAGCACATCAGATCAAATGCACAATCAGCCAGAGGAGAATCATGGAGGAGTACAATAATTGAGTTGTGATTAGATTACAGATTGTTGCCAAGCGGCATGCGAAGGTGTCTCAGAATGGTTGTTTGAACGCCAACAAGTTAACAGCCACCTGCTGCTGTTATTGTATCCATGCAAATGGGCGTAGATAAGAGGAGGTGATAAGGTTCCCAAGCGAGAGAAGTGGGCTGTTATTATAGGGGCTGGGACAAAGAAGTCAGACAAAGATACGGTGGTTCTTGCACTGTTTACTTCACCACTACTTAGTTTATACACAGAGGTAAGAGTGTGTTTGTGTGTGTGTACATGTGACTGTGTGTGTGTGTGTGTGTGTGTGTGTGTGTGTGTGTGTGTGTGTGTGTGTGTGTGTGTGTGTGTGTGTGTGTGTGTGTGTGTGTGTGTGTGTGTGTGTGTGTGTGTGTGTGTGTTTGCATGGTTGTGGAGTGTGCATGTATGTGTGCTTGTGACTGTGTGTGTGTGTGTGT
>OLKM01000408.1:104948-122448 GCA_900291075.1 Melanogrammus aeglefinus | reverse complement strand
CCGGCGGGGTTAGGGACAGGCGGGGGGTGCGGGGTAGTGGTGAGTGGGTGGGGTGGTGACCCGGTCGTTGTCACCGGGAAGTTATTGAAACAGAGCTCCCCCGAGGAGAGCGTCGCAGAGGCGTTGGGCCGCCCGCACCTCAACGGCCCACGCACAGAGGCGTGCTTTGTGTGCCGCGTGTGTGATGCTCATAAAGCGAGGCGGGTGCTCTGGCAGCGCCCACAATGCCAGCGTTCATGGTGGTGTTGCTGCCGCTGCGCTGCAAGGTGAGTGAGTCACCCGTGGAGGGTGGGGGGGGTCCCGGGACATGCCTAAGCCTCACTGTGCTTGGGTGAGCTGCCGGGAGAGACTCTGAGGAGAACACGGTGACTCTTTGGGTGTTGGGTGTTGGGCGACAGGGAACATGGAACATTTTGTGTTTTTGAGTGAGGCGGGGAAAGTTGGTTCTTTGCAGGCTTGAGGTGGAATAGATGCCCCATTGTGTGTGTTTTTTTGTATTTTGACAGAATACTATGAATACACCCGCTGTGTGTGCCATGTGTTGGCCTCTCGGCAAGAAGGGAGCCTGGCACATTTCACATTATCTGAAGTGCAAAGAAGACATCTAGCTCGAGTGGAGACCTAATCTGTAACAGTTTATGATAACGTCAGAAGTAGGGGGGGCCCTGGAGCCGGCTCCCTTTTTATTATTTCGAACCGTTCGATTTATTTTCCTTTCACACAAAAGGCTGCTGCTGACAGGTCCGCGATTGGGTGTTTGTGGCGCCCTGAGCTGCTTGACCCCTCACCTCCCTCACCCCCCCCTCCCCTGATTCTCTGGTCACATGTCTAGATCTTCCATTCAATGATCGGGTTAGAGACACAAACACACACCAGCTGTTTTCAATAAACCTCACTGCTTCTCATACGAAATGCAGTTTGTATGTCATCATACGTGGTTGGCCTTTGCGTTACACATCGGTCTCGAATGGTCTTGTACAAAAGTACAAAGAACCAACCTGTTTTGTGCTCCTTTGAGAGACCAGGGCAGGACGCTTATTTCCAATCGATTTGAAGCCAAGGGCTTTCACCAGGCCAGACCCCACTCCAACGGGCGCCTCCTTAAAAACACGCACGCCCACCTCTCCAATGCTTTTCCACCCTTTTCTCACAGGTACGTTTTCTCTGCTTAGCGTTCCCCGACAATGTTGCTCTTTGTTCACGGCAAAAGGTCATAATTTTTCATCACTGTCCCCTGCTGCCCCCGAGTTGTACAGCCGAGGCACTCGGACAAGTTTGTCATTATTACTCAGGGAAGTGGCCCATTGTAGACGCGACCGTACGAGCCCTGTGCCGAAAGACGTTTGTTTTATGCATGGGGCGTGGGTGTGTGCGTGTGTGCGTGTGTGTGCGTGCGTGCGTGCGTGCGTGCGTGTGTGCGTGCGTGTGCGTGCGTGCGTGTGTGTGTGTGTGTGTGTGTGTGTGTGTGTGTGTGTGTGTGTGTGTGTGTGTGTGTGTGTGTGTGTGTGTGTGTGTGTGTGTGTGTGTGTGTGTGTGTGTGTGTGTGTGTGTGTGTGTGTGTGCGTGCGTGCTTGTACCTCTTCACCAATGGGTCTATCTCAAAAGGGGGTGCACCGACAGATGGAGATTTAGCAAAGAAGGCTTAAAAAAAGAAATGATTTCCCCACCACCGCCACCACGCCGAAGTCTGGGTTTGAGAAACGGCTCCATAAAAGAAAGCTGAAAGCACGCTCCCTGGTGACTTTTAAAAAGGCGAAACTGTGGAGGACTCATAAAGCAGCCCAGCAGTGGGGTGCTGCTCCCTGGCATTTAACTGCAGATGAGGGGGTGTGGAGGTGGGCCTGATGGGGGGAGGGGGGGGTGTGCTCTCCCCTAAACAGCTCCCTGTATTCAGGGGCCCAACGCTAACGGAGGTGGTAGCGCTGTGCTGCCGTGGCAACCTAAGGTCTGCGACCGACGTTATACAATATGTTCCCCCTTTCCCATTGAGGAGGGGGTGCCGCGCTGTGATTGGCTGATGGGAGTGACATGGTGGCACCTGTTGGATGGGGGGGGGGGGATTAAGATCGGGTTGAAATTGCAGGCAGGTATTTTTCCCAGTAGATGGTATACATAATGTATAAGATAATGTATGTGACACACAACCGCTTCCACGTCGCATCCTGTGACCGCACACACTTGCTGCGAGCACAGTTGAAAAACAAAACGTGCCGACTGGTTCCTGGCCCCAACTCATTTGTATAATGTCAGAGATAGAGGGAGAGCGAGAGAGATTAAATTGGTTGTCATGGAAATCCACCCATTTCCTCTTGTTCACCGAAAACGTTGTCCCCCCCCTTGCCTTAATGCTCTGTCTGTCTGTCTGTCTGTCTGTCTGTCTGTCTGTCTGTCTGTCTGTCTGTCTGTCTGTCTGTCTGTCTGTCTGTCTGTCTGTCTGTCTGTCTGTCTGTCTGTCTGTCCGTCTCTCTGGCTTTCGGTAGGAAGAGGAGTGCCCTATTCTTAATATAACACCACCCTTCTCGTCAGTGTTTCCTGCTGCAGCAGGCGCAGGCTGGCAGGGGAAATAAATGACCAACCCAGTGTTTATCGTCAGGCCGACCAGCCTTTAACCATAGGCTGCGGAAGAACGCAACTTTGTTTGGGTTTTCTGCCCACTGTTGCCATGGTAACAAGGTCGAAAAAGCCCAGACTTTTATTTTTCTTCTCCCTGGTGACTTCTGACATGATTAAACTGTATTTATCTGAACATTTCAATTGACTCAAAGGACTGAGAGAGAGAGTGAGAGCGACAGCGAGAGAGGACGCACAAAAGACACGTTATTTAGTCATTTTCTGGCCTAATTGGAAAAGTTATCAATTCATGATTTTTTTCACTTTCACACATGCAAAGACTTTTTGGATTTGTACATGTCCTTCATGACATGTGAACTCTTTATCCATTTTGGGTGAAAGTGGTTTAGATAAAAGACTAAATAGGAAGCACTAACATCTCAACACACTCCACAACGTGGCCTGTGTCATTGGGCTAGGACGGTGGTGTTGTCTTTGTCAAAGAAGTATTCCTCTGGCCCTCCAAAAATGTGGGCTGGCTTGGCAAAATGAGGGCCTGTTAGAGTCAAGGCTTGTCTTTATACTCTGCTTACATAAAACGTTGTGTAAGCGGCGAGCGTCTGACTCATCGTCACGATGTGGTGGCAGGACGCAGGGCTGATTGTCTTCAATCGACTACACTTTGTGGTTGAACGTCCCTTGCTTTGCCTCCGTCCCACTCTCCATATCTCTCTCACTCGGTCTCCTTCTCTGTATTTTTCTCTTTGTCCCTGTCTTTATATCATATCCCTGTCTTTAAACCGTCTCCCTTTTTTCTTTTGCCCTTTTTTCCATTGGTCTACTTCTCTTTCTCACACTCTCTTTAGCTCTCTTACTTTCATTCACCCTTTGCATCACCTTTTCTGACCCTCCTGCCTTCCATCCATCTCCTTGTTCCATTCCTGCTCCATTTCTACCTTTCTTCCTCTCCCTCTATGACTACATGTCCCTCTCTGTCACTCTCTCCCACTCTCTTTCCCACTCTCTCTCTCTTTCCCCCTCTCCTTCCTGCCCGTTTCCTCTCTCTCTCTCTCTCTCTCTCTCTCTCTCTCTCTCTCTCTCTCTCTCTCTCTCTCTCTTCCTCTCTCTCTCTCTCTCTCTCTCTTCTCTCTCTCTCTCTCTCTCTCTCTCTCTCTCTCTCTCTCTCTCTCTCTCTCTCTCTCTCGCCATAGCTTAGCATTTCTCTGCACATGTGTCTGCAGAGGGAGATCTTCAAGCAAGGGAGAGAGAGGAGGGGGGGGGGGACAGACGGACGGATGTACAAGGGGCTGATTCATCTGACGGTCGGGGAAACACTGAGCGCCTCTTAGTTTCCGGCGTGCACTATAAATACAAGCTCGTTCAGTCATCAAATCAGAGCCATCTGCATTGGCCTTCAACCAGGATCCCAGCGGACGCACAGTCAGTGTAGTGTGAGGGCGGGCGGAGCCATTCAGCCGCGGTCAAAGGCTGCGACCAAGATCTTGCTTTGGTTCATTCTGTCTCAAGGTGGAAACAACCACCTGCTTGCGTGTGCGGTGTGGTCGCACACGTGCAACAACACACTCAAAGCGCACACACACACACACACACACACACACACACACACACACACACACACACACACACACACACACACACACACACACACACACACACACACACACAGTCTCGGCTCTATTCTGTGTGCTGGTGTGTGGATGTGGCTCACCACGGGGGCCCACGCCTCTGTTGTCGCCCGTCATGTCTGAAACAGCTGCCGGTCGCAGAGCGGGACCGCGGTGTGGCGGCCGTGGGCTGGGCTGAGTCGTATTAGAGTCATAGCCAGCCTTGTGAGTGTGTATGGTAGACTTGCGGTTAGATCAAAGTCTCTGTGTTCCAACCTAGGTGTACGCAGCCTACCTGTGGGCCCCCTGGAGCGAGATGTCAGGATGTGACCTCGTTGATTCATTAAATGTATCTAATGTGAGTAGGCATAGGTATGACATGTAGATACAGATGCAGCATCTAGATATTGCTGCATTTCTTTTTCAATCGCATAGTGAAGGCTGTTTTTTGAACACATGATGGCTGATCACATTCAGCCGCTAGTGCTGGAAAAGGAAACAATACATTGTTTCGGCAAGAATTGTTTTGCCGCACCGTATCAAAACATTCTATTACGCCTGCTATCCACAGCTTGGCCTAGCTTGATGGACAAACTAATGAACACCAGGTAGAGGTTTCACGCAGAGAGTAGCTCTATTGTTTCTCATTCAAATATCCTCTTTATCCTTTAGGCGAGAGCAGTAGCGAGCTCAGCCTGAACCAGAACCTCCCCTGGCAGTATTGCCTTGGCATTGCTCCGTTTCTCCCTCTCTCTCCAGCCCTTTATCCCAAAGCCCAATGAACTGTTCCTAAAAGGCTCAGCTTTAAGCACTATGATGCTTATTGTGATTTCGTTTTTATTCTTTAATGCTGTTGTCTTCAGCAAAGTCCTTGTCTCCCTCTGGTTCGTTTTCAGCCTGGAGGCTCCGTTCAATTAGTGCTAGCTCGCTCCCTTTTTCGTGCTTTCCTTTTTTGGCATCGCCTTCGGCACTGCCCTATCAGTCTGCCGATGTTGGCATCCAGGAAACTTGTGGTTTGGAAAAGCCTATAAGAATGTTGTGAGATATATTTTCGTCGATAGTTCAGTCAAGGTTTTCTGAATCAACGCTATGTTGCTTTGTTGTGTAGTGGTTATATTTCCATCGTTGTTCAAAAGTTTACTGAATTAGATCAAACAATCCCTTATCTAGGAGTGCATTGTCATTGTTATTGGATTTTTTTTTTATTTCAATTATATTTTATTAGATTATTCGTCAAAAACTGAATTCCAAAAATTGTATCTCAGGTCGATTTCTGCAATGCGGCTTGTCTAGTAGCTTGGCTAATAGACCAGACCTTTAAAACCAAACAATGACAAAAGCCTCATCTGTAATCTGACAGTTATTCAACACAGATGGGCCACCAACGATTTGCCGCTTGCTCCTCAGAACAGCAGAAGGGTGTATTGAAAACGTAGCCGTCTGTACTCATCTCTCCGTTCGAGATGGTTCATCACTAACCAGCGCTCATGACAGGATCGCCTTGGAGCCGAAAATCAGACGCCTCTTCGTGTAATCACAAAGCATGGGCGCGACGATAAAGGCTTTGTTTATTTGTCCTCTCGGAGACGAGAGACACTGGCTGTGTTCACACATCCGTGGCAGAATAATTCATTTCCAAGATGGGAGACAAGATGTGAAAGAGAAAATGAACTGTGAGTTTTCAAGTTGTCTGTATACGACAACCTTTGGAGAGGTTGCCCTTGTCAACGCACGCAGACACACACCATACACCCGGGGTCTGAGTGCTGAGTGCTGTAAAAATAGTTCATCCTTTTATAGTTACAGAATGTAGATGTGTCATCTTTGTTTGGTGACGTTATTCATATGAAAAAGCAGACATGTCTACGGTATTATTCAACGACATTTGGTCTGCTGGCGTTTCGCCTGATCCACGAGCAGGCGGCACGATGCGTTGCTATATTTACTTTTTAAGAGAAACCCTTTGTCCCACACGGCCTTATTGGAATTCTGAGGTTCCTCTGACGCAGCAATATCCACCCCTTATTCCCCATGTCCCACATAATGTTCTGCACAGAGCCTTCGATGTCTTCCAACAAAATATCTATCGCTTGACCTTACACCCCTCTGCCAAAGCATGCTAGTGTCTGTTGCGGAAAAGCCCCACCCCCGTAACATTTTCACCCTGTTCCGACTTGGCTGTGGCTCCGGAAAACCCAGTCATCGGAATCACTGATCTGGAGCCGTTCCAGTCGCATTTCTGAGCATGACCATGGGGAAATCACTCCACTTCCTCCATGGCTCGAGTTTTTGTCGAGAGGCCTCCCGAGGGTATGGGTTCTCGAGGCAGGTGGCGACATTTGCATATCACTGGAGTGGAGACAACTCAAGCCTGGGAAATCCTGCAGCTCTGTGGTGTCATTGTGCCAAGCGGAGCTCTCAGGGGCTAATGAGTGATGTCTTACTGAGAGAATCCCTTTGAGGTCAGGAGAGCCACGCTCAGGCCGGTCGCAGCTGGCTGGGGCTTGATAACGCCGCCACAGTCGATCCGGAATTAGGTTTTCTTGCTCTCATGCAATGCTGCAATGCAGGGGAAGAAGGATAACAACAGACAAGGTCTGAGGATCCAATCATGAATCCCTGGGTCATCAGAGGCTTTATGATCCCAAAGAAGTGTCAGATTGTTTGCATACATCTCAGTCTTACCATTGGGTGACTTGTAAAACCAAACTTCAGCCTTTTGAGACAGATAAAAATGACTTGGTGGGACTACATGTAACCGAAGATCTTTTAATTATTCTAAAATATCTGTTGTTTTCCCTTTCTATGCATTTCAATAATGAACAATTCTTTCACATACTTGACTAGTATGGGATGCGGTTAAAAAATTTACATTTTTCAGCACTCAGATATTGATAATGTTATTGTTGTTCCCACTCTTCCATCTCTGCTTCACAGTGTCCTACTTCGGGGACAGCTACTGCAAAATACAAGCCATCCAAGATGTCTCCACCTTCCAGCTGTCCCTGCAGTTTAAGACCAGCCGCCGCAGTGGCCTTCTCCTATTGGCTGCCGGCATGGAGGACTACATGTTCCTGGAGCTCCAGAATGGGAAACTACAGGTGAGACATGTGGACAGTACAAGGTTAGAAGGCTGTCCTTGACGCAGCTTCTTCGAACAAGGGAAGATGGTAGTTAAATTGAATTCATTAAAATTCAATTATGATTTCCTGTTCAGGTCAACTGTCAGAGCATGGCACTACAGGGGTTCAGAGTTTGGTTCCCAGGTCAACCATGCTTCAAATCCTTTACTTGTTTCCATATTTGTATTCAAAAGTGTCTATGAAAGATACCATTTGCTATTTCTCTCAATGCATCAGAATTGTTTAGTGTTCTTCATAATAATAACTTCTTCTCTTTCCCGGAATAACTCACTGTGTACCCAAGTATCTTTTTCCACAGGTTGATGAACAATAACTGTATTTTTTGGATGTAATAGTTCAACTCTGAGTAAACACACTCACCTAAACTTCACGTTCAGTGGAGCGGTTCTGTTGTTAAATTTCACAGAATCCTGGCCTAGACCATGCAAACCTTTTTATTTTGCTATATTTTATATTATAAGTTGTAGCATACTCAGTTGACATTGTAAAGCCTGATGACGTAATCAAATTTTCTATGAATATTCTATGCCACAAATAAGTATAGATGCCATCTATTTCATCCATCACATAATCGAATAAACCAACAAAATAGTACATTTATAGACGAGAAATTGTATAGTATTTTAAATTGTATTCTGTCACCTTTGTCTCTTCATAGGTGCGCATGGACATGGGCGCGGGAGAGGTAACGCTGTCCTCTTCTCTTGGAGTTCAACTGAACAACCTTCTGGAGCACCACGTCTCCGTCACCCTCCAGGACTCCAAACTCACCATGACCATCGATGAGATCTTCTCCACGTTCGTCCCGGTGACGGGCGCCGACGAAGAGGAGCTCAACATTGACCTGGGTGTGTGGCTGGGTGGAGCAGGAGATCTGGAGGCCCCGTTCCTTAGCAACGCCATCCCACCGTTCCGAGGCTGCCTGACTGACCTCAAGTTCGAGTCCCACGGGTTTGACATCCTCAGCTCAGAGCTAAAAGAGTGCCACGACACCAAAGAGTCCTGCAGCGGGGAGTTTGAGGCTGGCGACGGTGAGGCCACCAGCTTCGTCAGCCCTGATTCGTTCGTATCTTTACCCACCTGGAGCGGAGCGAGCGGGGCGGGCCGTTCCTTGGAATTTCTGATGAAAACCACAATCGAGGACGCAGTACTCGCTTTCCATCCCGGCCGTGAATCTGATTTCATCGCCATAGGTGTGGTAGGAGGCTTCCTCAAAGGTGTGGTGGACCTTGGGAAAGGCATGCAGGTTCTGGACAACACCCAGGTCAAGCTGGATGACGACCAGTGGCACAGAGTGAGGCTCCAGGTGGACCAGACCTCACTCGTAATTAATGTTGATAGCCAGGCCAGCACCCTCGCCCTGGACGGCTCACAAAGTTTGGACTTAGTAGGAAATCTATACTTGGGTGGGATCCAAAGGAAGATGAAAGATGTGTTCCAGGAAAGTGGCATCTTGGATCGCATGGAGGTCGAGATCACATCGGAGTCTTTCATTGGCTGCTTCGGAGAAATCAAAGTGAACCAGAAGGACAGGAGTTTGCAGGATGCTTTAGTGACTAAGGATGTGCAGGTGAAATGTGATGGAGAGGACTATGACTACTCAAGCTACTATGACTCAGAGGCGACCACCACCGCAACCCCTGTTCGGATTCGGTACGACGACGTGGACCCCAACGAACGCCACTGCTATCCCACCGAGGAAATGCCAGAGGCTTTCCGGAATATCACCAAACTCCTTGATATCACCCCACTGCTGGTGACCGAGGGCGGCGACGCCTTCCTGGACATAAGCAACCTGAGACCCACATTCGATTTAAACGCGGTAGGAATGCGGCAGTCTCAGATCATCTTCACCCTCAAGAGCGATCCCTGGTATGGACTTATGGATATGGATCTCAATACTAAACACACCAAAAAGTTCACCCTGCTTGACGTTGTCAACCAAAAAATTAAGTACCTTCATGACGGGAATGAAAAGTATGGGGATCAAATAATGTTGGAAGTGGCTGCCTACAGTAACGGCTACATACCAGAGTGTCTGAAAACGCCACGCGAGTACACACTTCGGGTGGAGGTGGTTCCTGTCAACTCCATCCCACAACTTGGCGGTGGAGACATTCTGGTCACCGAGAAGGGTAGAACACGCCTGAGTTCAGATGTCATTCAAATAGTGGACACTGACTCGCGTTGCGATGAATTGAAGATAACAGTAACCTCAGCACCTTCAAGGAACATTTACCTTGAAAATGACCAACAGCCAGGGAGACCCATTTCAGAGTTTACATGCAGGCAGCTGAAAGACGGCCTCGTCTATTTTGTTCACAAAGGGGGCAATGTGGAGGACATTACCCTTGATGTATCTGATGGCCATTCAGTCAGTCAATCCACAACATTTAAGTTATCTGTCACTGTACCACATATGACCGTAGTTACCAATAATGGCATTGTATTGTCTCAGGGTAGCAACGCTACCATAGGTGTTCAACAGCTGTCTGTCATCGCTAATCCCCGTGAGGGAGATGTTGTTTATAATGTCACGCAACCTCTGCAGTATGGGGAACTGGTCATAATTACTAGTAACGGCACGCCCAAACAGATCACCTCTTTCTATCAATCAGATTTGGATCAGGGCAGGGTTCGATATGTTAGCACTGACTCAAGTGACCAGGAAAACAATGTTATCGACCACATTCAGTTTGACATCCACATGGGGCAGGTTTCCCAGTGGAACAACACTCTTATCGTCAAGATCCTTCCCGCTCCAGTAAAGATTTCTCACCTAGGTCCAGTGGAGGTTGAAGCAGAAATGGAGTGGATAGTCTCTCGTTCCGATCTTCAAGCAATGGTCAACGGGCAAATGGCTGATCAACATATGGTCAAATATGTTCTCCTGAAGCCACCAACACTGGGCAGTCTTCGGTTCCGTGGCAGCGAGCTCTCTGAAGGCGACACCTTTACAGGTCAGGATATCCAGAATGACGACCTTAGTTACATGCACAGGGTCCACAGGGACCGTGGAGAGTGTGGATCAGTTCCTGTTCAGAGTGTCTGTCGGGGACCAGCAGTCTCCCATCTACACCATGCCAATTACCATCCTTGCCGACCAAAGCGCCGATTCAACTGCCCCTCATCTCACCAATGAAAATTTGGCTGTGTTGCAGGGCGGGGAGGATATTCTGAGCAAGAAATACCTCTGGGTTCAGTCGCAAAGCTCTGTCGATTTTGTGTACCGGGTCACACAAGACCCAAAGCATGGGAGACTTATCAGGGAGTCCCCGCCCGGGCAGCCTAGGTTTAATGGGGGAATACGAGTCTTCAGCAATGAGGACCTCGAGCTCGACCGACTCATTTACAAGCACGACGGCTCCAAGACAGACAGTGATGAGTTCCATTTCACAGCCAGCGACGAGACCAACGAACAGGCTGACGCCCAGTCGTCCATGACTGGTGTCTTTAGGATAACCGTTCAATCAAAGAACCAGCATGTGCCCGTGCGGGTCATCGACAAGACCTTCAACGTGGTCAGGAACGGTCAGCGCTTGCTGACCACAGACGTCCTTCAGTTCAGGGATGACGACGCCAACTTCAATGACACCCAGATCGTCTACGCTCACGAGGGAATCCTGTCGGGGCAGCTGGTTTCGGCGTCCAACCCCTCCCAGCCCCTCTTTCGCTTCACCCAAGCCGACCTGAGAGACAAGCACATTCTCTTCGTGCACAACGGAGCCGACCGCGATCACTTCCAGCTGCAGGTGTCCGACGGGCTCCACCAGACGACCACGCGGATGGAGCTGCAAGCCGGCGATCCCTACCTGCGTGTGGAGAACAACACCATGGTGGTGATGGACCATGGCAGCACCAAGACCATCGACACTACGCTGCTGAGCGCAGACTCCAACCTGGACGTCCGAGACGACGGCGAGATCGCCTTCGAGGTGACGTCTTCGCCTAGTGATGGCAGGATCATCGTCAGCGGCATCGAGGCGCCGAGGTTCACTCAGGAGGATCTGAGGAAGGGAGTCGTGTCGTATGAGCACAACTACGAGAGCTTGAGGTCCAAGGACTCCTTCGGGTTCACTGTTCGAAGCAAGGGTTATTCACAAGAAGGCACATTCAGGATTAAGATATTCAAACAAGGGTATCTCTCTCAACCGGATGTGGTCACCAACGAGGTCCTCATCGCGTACGAGGGGGAACACACCGTGGTCGATCAGGATCATCTAAAGGTACTATTTGTTTGCTCTATAATTATGTTTTAAACTGTATAATAAAACTGTATATCATAATTACTCTTTTAATGAGCCTACCTACACTGTACGATGTGCATATGCTTTCGTTTAGCAAAGCACTATTTATAAACTCATTACTGCCTGACTGAATACAATGTTATTTCTAACTTCTGTTATTTTCTGCTCTGCTTGTGGAACATGACTCACAGGACTCAAACACTGTCTCATGAGATTGTACAATATTTGCTTTGCAACTCTCTCAGATTCCCATTGTAACCACATGCAACTGCCACATGTTATACTGAACATACTGCTTTTAATCTTGTTTATGTACTCAATTGCACTCTATTAAGTGTTGAAAACTGAGCGAAAAGTATACCCTCAGGGCATTTCTGGAGCCCCCTGTAATTTATAAGATACAGTCTGCTTGCACTCCATCTTAAAAGTAAATTATCTGAGCTTAATGTGTTCATGTAGACTTTGACGATAATGAGAAAGAAAACATTCAACAAACTGTTTGTAAGACCATGTGGAAAACCCCCATTTTACTATAGAGTAATTTAGCACTATACCCTTTTATCCACAGCAACAGCAAATTTATCTAAGGGCCAGGACATTTATGAGCAGATTCGAATCACGCCTTATGCTCTGACAATGCACAATCTGATACAAACCCAGAATCGCTATTCTATAAGACCATTGTCCACAAATCTTCTTACTGCCTCTGCACCAACCCTTTATCATGAACCCTCCTGAGCTACGTGAATACCCATTGTGTAAAACCTTTACTTGTGCATCTGTCAGGTTGAGCAACCAGACATCCTGCCCTCAGAGATGGTGTTCACCATCAAGGGGCTCCCCCGGCTGGGTCACGTGGTCATGTTGGTGAACAACTCGGACAGGGCCGACACCATGGTGCTCGACTACTTCCACACGTTCACCCAGGACGACATCGACGAGGGCCGAATCCTCTACGTGTCCGCCTCACAGCAGGTCGGTCGATCATCCCAGCTTCCCCGTTCACTGCATACCCCCCTGTCACGAAGGAGTAGCAAGACACATCCGATGATACCCTTTAATCATTTAGTAGAACTATTTGTAGGGGTAAGGCAGCCTATTGCTGAAGGATGCCTACAGGTTCTGTGACATACATCAAACCCAGTGCCCTTTTCGTGGGAATCGAACGTCCATCCACCCACTAGCCTGCACGTCCTCCTACTAATCCCAGATGAGAAATGTGGTAAATGCGTTTCAATTCCAGCACACGTAGACCCAGAAGTGCATGATTAAAGCAGTCTCAAACATCCAGGATCATGCTCTCTGCTTTCGCTAACGGTTCTCCCAACATCTGGTCCGGGGCCATTCCAGGGCAGTGACGTCTTCCGGGTGGACGTGAGCAACGGCTTCACCAGCGTGGAGAACCTGGAGGTGACGGTGAACATCGTGCCGCGCTTCATCCCCCTCTATGGGAACAACTTCACAGTGAAGGAGGGGCTGGGCGTGTCCATCACCACAGAGATCCTCAACATCTCCCACCCCTTCTATGAAGACGCCAACATCGACTTTGAGGTGGTGGAGCCACCGCGGCACGGCGACCTCCGCTACCAGGACAGGACCGTGCATGAGCTGACCTACTTCACCTGGGAGGAGGTGAGCAGGGGGGGGGGGGGGCATAACTACTTTACCTGTGAGGGTCAGTAGGGGAGAGGGAGGAGCTTAATTGCCTCACCTGGGAGGATGTGAGGAGGGGAGGGAAGAGCTTAACTGCTTCACCTGGAACGAGATGTGGAGGGAAGGGACGAGGTGGAGGTGAGGGTGGAGGGGAAGGAGGTGCTCAACTTCTTCATCTGGGAAAATGAGAAAAGGTGAAGAAGGGAGGAGAGTGAGTGGGGTAGGAGGGAAAGGGAGGAGAAAAGAAAGTTGGGGAGAGGGGAGGCACAAAAAGACAGATCATGCATGCTTGCCTGAAGATCCGAAACACTAGTGGAATAGTGGTGGGATCTGCGGTCTCACTCAGCATTATAAATTTAGTAACCAATGCAACTTTAACAAAAGATATAACAGAGCAACTTCAATTCAATATAAAGGTTCCGGGATTCTTTCTGGTATGGCTTTGTGGTTTTGGGTCTTCATGAACGAGCAAGAAACTAAAAAAAAAGGTCTATAACTCACTATTTTCTCCTAGGATGTGACTCAACACTTCCCCCTAGCCCACTAACTACACAGTTTGCCATGACTACATACTGCATCACAACTACACTATAACTACCCTTTACTGCTTTCTAATTTCCCCAGTGCTCCTTCTTACCTTCTTTGATCACAAAGTCTCTTCAAGAGAGTGGTCATCACCACAGAATTCTCTTAACTTGATGTTACATATTTTCCACTCTCTCTCATGGTTTGTACGTGTAGTTCCAGACAGAACAGAGAGAGAGAGAGAGAGAGAGAGAGAGAGAGAGAGAGAGAGAGAGAGAGAGAGAGAGAGAGAGAGAGAGAGAGAGAGAGAGAGAGAGAGAGAGAGAGAGAGAGAGAGAGAGAGAGAGAGAGAGAGAGAGAGAGAGAGAGAGGGGGAGAGAGGGGGAGAGAGAGAGAGAGAGAGGGGGGAGGAGGGAGGGAGAGAGGGAGGGAGGGAGGGAGGGAGGGAGGGAGAGAGAGAAAGGGAATCCTAAGATTGCCACACGATGATCTTGTCTTCCACCATGTGGTTTTGGGATAGCCGGTATATATATATACAGCATACGGGGCATAATTACTAGTGGAAAGACATGTATTTGTAATGTTTTAAAGAGGGATGGTTAGTCATGCGCCGTATAGCTCCTGCATGTAGCGCTGTTCTTCTTTGTTCTATTTGCTGCTGCATTGTGGAAAAAGTGACAGGACCCTGGAACCCCTGGATGCCAAAGGAAGGGGGCCCCATGTGCTCCCAACAGGAGGCCCCCCTCCCCACACTGAGTACTCCCAGACCGTCTCTCTGTGTCTATGTCTCTCTGTCTCTATTACTTTCTCTCTCTTTGACTCTCCCGGTGCCTCTCTCTTTCGCTCTCTCTCTTTCTTTTTGTACTCTGGCTACTCTCGCTGTCTCTCTCTTTCTCTCTCTCTCTCTCTCTCTCTCTCTCTCTCTCTCTCTCTCTCTCTCTCTCTCTCTCTCTCTCTCTCTCTCTCTCTCTCTCTCTCTCTCTCTCTCCTCTCTCTCTCTCTCTCTCTCTCTCTCTCTCTCTCTCTCTCTCTCTCTCTCTCCCCTCTCATCTCTCTCTCTCTCTCTCTCGTCGCTCCCCTCTCTCCTCTCTCATCTCTCTCTCTCCTCTCCCGTCTTCTGCTCTCTTCTCTCTCCCCCCACCTCTCTCTCTCTCTCTCTCTCTCTCTCTCTCTCCAAGTACTCATGCTCGTACGTCAATCTATCTCCTCTCTCCCCTCTCTCTTCATATTCTCCTCTCATCTCTCTCTCCTTCTCTCTTCTCTCATCCCTCCTCTCTCTCTCCTCTCTCCTCTCTCTCCTCTCTCTCCTCTCCCTCCCTCCGTCGACACCTCTCTCTAGTCTCTCTATCACTCTCTCTCCTCTCTCTTCTTCTGTCTACCTTCAATGTGTCGACCACTCTCCTCATTCTCTACTTCCCTCTTCTCTCTCTTCTCTGTTAACTTCATTGTATCAGCCATTCTCTCTCCTCAGTTGTCTCTCTAATCTCAGTATATGTGTCACCCTCACTTTCCTCCTTTCTCTCTCTCTTTCTTTCTGTCTGCCATGCAACCTACATTGGGGCCCTGGGGGATGACCCTGACTCAGGTCAATCAGGTTTCCCTTGGGACCTGGGAAGAGGCGCTCACACCGTTTGTACGCAGCATTCCAGACATGGCTAGAACCAGTCAGCTCCTCCATCTCCCTCTTCTCCTTCCACCCCCTTCTGTTCTCATACCAGCTGCAGGGTTTTCCTTGTCTTTGTTTATTCTTTCCCGAGTCATCAAGACTGCTTTCCGCCCCTAGCCCTCTCCGCACCCCCGCACCCCTGTTCAGTATAATTCCCCCCAATGAGCACCACATTGTCCAGAAATGCACACACTTCAGTTTAAAGCGTATCGCTTCAGCCAGAGCTGTAGTCGTTCCGAAATGAAAGACGGATGTGGCTTTTGTTCCACATTATCGAAAACATCATTTGGAGTCGTTCAGGGTGGTGTCCACTGATGATGAGAACAGTGGGTCTTCTCAAGTAAAAGGCAGGACACAGGCGTTTTGACTGGTGGGCTACCCCCCTCACCCCACCACCCCCTCCACCCTGACGTTCCTGCCTTAACTGGGACTTCAATTTGAGATTGGTCACAGATAACCGTGGCTTTTAGCATGATGAAGTGTGACTGCGCCTCGTCAGGGTTACATGAGGGTACACTGGCCCTGGAAACAAAAAGTACAGTCTGTGCAGTGGAGCGAGGCAGGGCCGTTAGCATGCTGAAGTGTGATGTGCCTCGTCAGGGTTACATGAGGGTACACTGGCCCTGGAAACAAAAAGTACAGTCTGTGCAGTGGAGCGAGGCTCAGG
Organism: Melanogrammus aeglefinus; assembly: GCA_900291075.1. Lineage (NCBI taxonomy): Eukaryota > Metazoa > Chordata > Actinopteri > Gadiformes > Gadidae > Melanogrammus > Melanogrammus aeglefinus. The sequence continues at coordinate 106,372 of OLKM01000408.1, read as the reverse complement.
CCGTCTGCTGCAGCATTTTGCTGGTATTCTTAGCCCGGGTTTTGTTTGTTTAGGAGGGTGTGAGGGGCCTCGTGATGTTTGTGAGAGAAGCGTGAACATATGGCGATCGCGTGCCCTAGATTGATGCATCACAGACGTGCACGCGATCATATGTGCGATATTATTATGCTTGTTATTGGTGATATCAGTGAGTGAAACCCAGTGGAAGAATACGTGGAAGGAATAATTGACCTAATCTGGCCCAGAACGCTGTTTGATTAATGAGTTCAATTGTTAATTGGTTTCGGTTCTTGATCGAGTTTCCAATCGCTTCCATCTGTAGGAACGTTGAGGCATGCCACACACACTCTAGAAACTTCCTTTTTTCCTTCCTTTCTTTCTGTCTGTCTTTCGGTCATTGCTCCTGTCTCGCTGCATCCTCTCAACACATCCAACCACCCTCATCTGTCCCACTCTATGCACAATGCATATGTATAAAGATAATTCAAAACACGTGCAACGTCTCCCAGTTTTAATCTCAATGGGTAAGATGGAGCCAAGACGATCTAGTTCAAATGATTAACCATTGCCACGGTAAAGTCGCGGGGGCAGACACACGCAAACGTTGTCCATGTAATATATGGCCACATGTTTGTCTCGAAGCAACCCCCATTGTTATTGTGGCCAGCAGGGGAGGGGTTTCTTGTGTCCGCCCATCATTAATAATGAGGACGGGGGACGGGGAACGGGGGACGTGAGTGGGGGGCTGTGGGGGTTGTGCTGGTGCTGCCGTTGGAAGAGGATGGAGTGGTTTTGGGGGGTTTGGGTGTTGTGGTGCGGGAAGATGGAGTCGGGGAGGGTGTGCAACAGGGAGGGCAGGGGGGGAGGGGGGGGGGGTTCAGTAGAATGCCAAGACTATGGAAGCTATTTGCAGCTTCCTGTGCTCTGGTGCTGGGGGTCCAGCAATCGCAATCGGGCTGGGTTGTTCTGTGAGAGTAGTGTGTGTCCTGTGAGAGTGTGTGTGGTGTGGTGTGTGTGTGTTGTGTGTGTGTGTGTTGTGTGTGTGTGTGTGTGTTGTGCGCGCGTGTGTGGGTGTGGGTTGTGTATGTGGTGTTTGCCAAGTTGTGTCAGAGTAGTATGCGTGTGTCTGTGTAAGTCTGTGATCTTATGTGGTCTGATGTGTGTATGGGTGTGGTGTACGGGGGGGTCGACACACCCTTTATCTCTTTTTTCAACACATTCACTTATGTCTGAATAGGTAAGGGAGGGTCCACTTGTCGCCTCCTTACTTTCTTTTCGGGACCTAAACTAGAGCAGGACTTACAAACATATTCTGGCTTGTCTCACACACACCCTCTTCCTTTCGCTCCGTTCTTCCCTCTACCTCATCCTCTCCTCTCCTCTCCTCCCCCTCTATCGCTCTCCTCTCCTCTCTTCTCCTCTCC
>OLKM01000408.1:97500-98940 GCA_900291075.1 Melanogrammus aeglefinus | reverse complement strand
CTCTCTCTCTCTCTCCTCGTTCTCTCTCTCTTTCCTGCTCTCTGTCTCTCTCTCTCTCTTCTCGCTCTCTCTCTCGCTCTCTCTTCTCTCTCTCTCTTCCCCCCCCTCTCTCTTCTCTCGTTTTGCTCTCTCTCTCTCGTCTACTCTTCTCTCTCTCTTCTCTCTCTCTTCTCTCTCTCTCCTCTCCCTGCCGCCACCCCCTCTCTCTCTTCTCTCTCTCTCTCTCTCTCTCTCTCTCTCCCCCCCTCTCTCTCTCTCTCTCTCTCTCTCCCCCCCTCTCTCATCTCTCTCTCTCTCTCTCTCTCTCTCTCTCTCTCTCTCTTCTTCTCTCTCTCTTCTCGTCTCTGTCTCCCCCCTTTATCCGTCGACAACACTCTCTGGCTGTTGTCTCAATTTCAGGGGTTGCATCCTTCGAAGGGTGTGCATTCGAAGGGCGATTACGTGTCACTGCGGACGCGGCCAAGGCCTGTCCCATTTTCGAAGGGCTCCTTCAAATTGCTGGCCGAAAATGCAGCCTGTCTTTTCCGGATTTTTTTTAAGGATACATCGGTGTATCCTTCGGCGGCCTTACATATCCCAACATTCTTGCGTTATCCCAACATTCATTGCGGTGTATTTATGGCGACGGAGAGTTATGCTGAGCGGCAGGGGACCAAGTTTTATATATTTAAATGTAGTATTGATTGATTGATTATTTCAAGTCACTCGAATAACTAACGATACAATATGTTAAAGTCACTCGATAAACTAACGATACAAATGTTAAAAATTACAAAAAACTAATTCTTTGGTTTAGGAGCAAGGTAGCATGACTGCTCGATTTATAAACGTTGAGGGGGGAGAATGAGTGGAGGCCTTTTCACAGGGGCCAAATACTCGGCCAGTGTGGCATGGGGGTAAGGAAACAATATTTTTGTTCTATTTATTAACATAAGTTAGGATATAATAGAGGTATGAGTGCTAATTTAACTGTTAATCTTTACAAGATGGTCAAGTTGTAGATTATTACCAAATGGGCTATTTGGTTAATCATGCGCATGCTATTAACATGATTGATTGTGTAAATGTATTAACTTTGCTCTAGTTTTCTCTCTGTGAGTATACTCTGTGATTAATCATCTCTCTGTGATTAGGACAATTCTGGAGAAAATGGGCCTGCGTGGGAAGGTGACTCCCCTGCAGGCAAAGAAAAAATGGGACAACCTGAAGAAGAAGTACAAAGTATGTACATCTAATTTTAAATGTACATAATTTGTTTTAACCATACAAGTCAATAAACAAACATTTGCTGAAATTTGTTTTGCTGCTGTTCTTGTTAACTGCCATGATTGATTTTCCTCTGTCATAGGATTTGCCAGGTGTCAAGCCAAGGTCCCTGCTAGCCTCAAATCTGTCTTTGTGTCCTGGCCATTGAAAAAAATCGTCCCAGGACAGGAGCTG